>JANZLQ010000029.1:6122244-6163193 GCA_026212715.1 Elanus axillaris | reverse complement strand
AGCTGCTGCCGACCAGCACCCCCAGAGCCCTTTCTGCGGGGCTGATCTCCAGCCACGCCTCTCTGAACTTGTACTTGGCATAAGTAGAAATATTAGCCTTTTCTTGGTCTATGAATCTTCATCAATGCCAGACAGCTGAACTGTAGTCAACAGGGAAAAGTTGCAGCTTAGGCTATGGAAACGATCTCTGCTGTTACTGTAACTTGTCAAGTCCAGTATCAGCTGCAATGGTGCAGTACAGTGTAAGTTTTCAGGGACTGTAGACACAGGAATGTGGCATTCCCTGTCTCAGGAGAAAGAGAATATAATTCTGTGATTTTTTTTCTGTCACAATTGAGGTACATGAACTAATATACTCAAAATTATTGTGTATGCTTCTACACTAAGTCAGCAGGTAACCTTAGAAGGGGTTGACTTAGGAAAAATAGGCGTTTCCAGTTTAAAAGTGAAGAACAACACAGGCACAAAACCAGATTATCAAGGGATCTGAAATTTAGGCTGGAAATAGAAGAACAGCAAACCTTCAGATTGGTGGACTTCGGGGTGATTTTCAGTTGGAAATGCAGGGACAAGAACTCAACTGGGTTTTTGGGGCAGATTTCAGTCAGCTTGTAAAAGAGATTCTGTAATGTGGTTGCCAGTTATCAATGGACTGGATGTGATAACAGAGACAGTTCTTTCAAATTTTCACAGAAACATGGAATCATAGAATGGTTTGGGTTGGAAGGGACCTTTAAAAGTCATCTAGTCCAACCCCCCCTGCAAGGAGCAGGGACTTCGTCAACCAGATCAGGTTGCTCAGAGCTCCGTCCAACCTGACCTTGAATGTTTCCAGGAATGGGGCATCTACCACCTATTTGGGCAACCTGTGCCAGTGTTTCACCACCCTCATCATAAAACATTTCCTCCTGATATCTACACTGAATCTACCTTCTTTGAGTTTAAAACTATTACCCCTTGTCCTATTGCTACAGGCCCTACTAAAAGGGCCTTTACTTCTTAAAAGGCTATTTGAAAGTGACATTTGTGTGCAACATAGAGATCTGAATGCTAACTGAAACCTCACCCTTGGTCATTTCACCACACAGTACCTTGTTGAAAAACATGCTCTTCACAAGCATTGGCTAGCTTGTCGGAGAGTGCGTGTCTGTCGTATCAATAGGTGTAGGAGCTGGCTGATGGGTTAGGATATGTTTTCACTACATTTAACTAGTTTTCTTAGTTAAGAGTCACCACAATACCATCCATGTGCAAAAACCTCTTATTAAATTATGTTAATGACAGTATAGCAGAAAGGATACTTTGACTTTCGGCTCTGCTTTTAATTGTTCTGGTGACTTATCTGCGGTGCAGTGAGGTTACAGACTAACCCATTCGGAGCTGACACTCTTCTAAAGCCTACCCTGAATTTGTTACATGAGTGCACAAGTCAACTCACAGCCCCCCAGTAAGAAAAAGTCCTAAAATAACTCAGCTCACACCAGCTGCAAAGATCCATCTAAGACCACCTGGAAAGCCTTGGGGCAAAAATAACTGCTCTCACCTTACACATGGACATTACCTCACATATACCATATATATATGGTGTTCATCGTAATGAAGTAAAACGTTTATGAAAGAGAAATCTATTAAAATGTTACAAAATACTCAAAGCTGAAAAATGTATGGAATTGAAATGTGTTCTGTCATTATTTGTAAGAATACCTAAAGAACTGTTGTTTCAGAACTTTGTGGATTGACTTTTATATTAATCACTCTTGTGAAGTTAGCTGGGTTGTTCTTCTCAGTGAGGTACTTTGCATAGCTAAACTATCAAAAGAAATGCTTGATTTTGGAATACAGTGCCATTAGTTGTGTTTACACTGAAAATTACTAATGTTTTCTAAAAGTTTTACACAGGATAAATAGGAGTGCAATTGGGCCAAGCAAGTATTATAAGCAGCTAATAATAATAAGTAATATATAATAATACTTTAATAAAAATTATTTCAAGTTAACTGGAAAAGCAAAAAAACCTCAGGACACAGTCTATATACATATTCTTAAATTTTCTAAGTCTTTGATTTATAAAGTGAGGAGAACATTCAGGAGCATACATGATTCAAGTTAATAAAGACAAACTGGGCCATCTGAAGATAAAAGGAAATCTTGGTTCCCATGTCCTCACAGAGTCCAAAAAGCTTAAGTAAGGCAGGATGAATCACAAGCCCGGGGGGTTGGACTAGATAATCTTTGAAGGGCCCTTCCAACCCAAATCATTCTATGATTCCATGATATTTAAAAGGTACATTAAAAAGGGCTTATGTGCTCTCTGCATTTACAGAGGATGAGAAACTGCAAAAAGGAAGATTTAAGTAAGTTATCAGTTGAACCTCCCAGTAGTAATTAAAGGACTTTTGTCTGCTGGGAGGCTGTTGAATCCTCATTACTGGAAGACATTAGGGTTAGGATGGCCATTTGTCATGGAAGATAACAGTAGAGTTATTCCTATGCTGAGTCCCTTCTGTTCCCATTTTCATTAACAGAAGGCAATTTGACTGAGTAAAACACAAACAAGTTACGCGGGACCACGAGGTCCGGACCTTTAAACCACCGGGCTTACCTCTTCAGCATCCTCTGGTGATCTGCGAGGGGCTGCTGGTCTGGTCAGGTGCTGTTCATTTGTGGTCGGTGATGTAGAATCTGACCTTATAACTTTGTGTGCACTTGATTTTTCTTGTCATGATTTGAATGGATCGTGCCGAGGTCTAAAGCACTTCCCAGAATTAGGCTTTTCTTTTTATTTTTTCCTCTTTCCCCCTCTTATCCCCTCATCCCGCCACCCCCCTTCACCCCCCAAGGAAAACATCTAGATGCTTTTCCACCTTGTCTCTTTTCACTTACAAATCAAACCAAGAATATAGATGTTGCCAAGAATTGGCCATATTGCCTCGTTTTACATGAATTTTGCATCTCAGCCCCTGCGGTTCTCCTGAATATTTCTTGTGGGCTTTACCCTGAACCATAGATTCACTCTTCACTTCTCTGTGTTCATACATGTAGGGCTTTCACGTGGCCAACGCTTTTTAAAAGTACTTAACTGGTGACAAAAGAGGAAAGTAGTGCTGTGAAGAAGACTCATGCCTGTCATCAAATATAGTGTCAAAGGCCTGTCACAAGTGAAGATAGTTTAATCTTAGCTAAATTTAATCAAGGAAATTATTTTCAGGATAAATGAGGAAGTAACAAGCTATAGTTTCAGGGGCTTAAAATATCAAGTGAGTCAATCTAGTCACAGGTGATTTCAACAGAAAGCTCCAGTGAATGTAAAGTTAAAAAAATCAGCAATGGTTTGCTTTGTGGAGGGGAAAGATCTGCTCTCGACATAGCTAACATTTCCTGGTACCTCATTATGAGGGAAATCGGGGCATATTGTATTCAGGTATTTCATGATGTATGCTAACTTTGTCCTGCAAGCTCTTAATGCATGGTGTGTATAATGAAGCCAGTGGAACTTTTCAGATGAAACTTTTGCTGATGATTTCATCATGTGACATTTATGGTGTGTGGTATGGCACAGCCTGTGATACATTACACTGAAATGCACACATATGAAGTACTGTAAAGTGCTACAAGTCTGTTGCACATTGGACCTGTCATTTTTATTCCCCAGTGGGCTTATACAACTATTAAAAATGCAGCCATTCTACATCAGCTTTTCTTAGAGAGATGAAATGTTAAGGATGATGCCAAAGTAGTTTTCACATGCTTACCCTAATACTATTTTCTTTTTGAAGTATAAAATTATATTGATAAAAAAGATTACAGAGTTACTCTGTGAATCACAAATGGTGATAGAACAGAAGAGGAGCTAGCTGGCTCTGGTGAGACTTCTGTCAGAGCGGGCTGTGGACATGCACATTCCTGTGTGGGATGGTTACAGGATGTGTATCCCACTACCTCGAGACCAGACATTCTGTTGAATCAAAATATGTTCTGATTTTGATGGCAAAAGGCAAAAAAAACCAAATGGCCCAAGGGCTGCATTCATTTTTTTCCTAATGGTTGCACAGCTATGAATGTGAGAAAGTGCAAACCATACTGGTTAACATCAGTGTTAAGACTGACAACTTTCCATTAAGACTTGCCTTTTTCAAATAATTCCTCTAAAAAAAGTGCAAATCCCAGACAATTTCCTGGAACTGGGACTAGGCAACTCTTCAAAGGTGACAAAGCAAGCTATTTGCAATGTGGCAATACTACTGCTGATTTTTCAGATTAGCCTCTGAACTTGGGTGTAATAAAAATGAAACCAGCTCCTACATGACAGTGGAGCTTAACTGATAAGACTTATGAGAAAAATGGGTGTATATCTTTTCATTCTGTCTCTGACAATGGCAATGGGAGATGCCATTTAGAAAGTGTGTGCAAGCCTGCCTGTTGTTTGCAGCCCATGCCCTAGTACTCACCCAGATGAGGCTATTTAATTTGTATTTATAGATCTCTTACACATGAATTTCTCTATTCCCTTTCTAAGCCTGATGATGGTGCTCCTACAGCCTACCATGATCATTTTTATTCAGTAATGCATTAACTAAGGAAATAAAGGAGATAAAAGTCAGACTTACATACCCAGAAAAAAACACAAGAAAAGCATTACTTTCCTGCTATTATTAATAAATTTTGCATTTCCAATAGCTGCTGTTTTGGTATTTATATATGAATAATTGATCTAGGGTGGATTTTACAGTCAAATGACATTAAGTTTAATAGGCATTCAACATCAGAGACTTGAGAAATGTCCTCCATATGCATGCTACAGGCACATTGCTGGCAATGTGTTTGTATGTATTACCAAAACACCTTAACACCCGAACGTCTGACAGGCAGCGATGAATTTATAATCATATTCCTAAGGGGAAGAGATTAATTTGTCATTCCCATTTTCAAAGACAATTTATTGAAAACTCAGAAAAATTAAACTTACCAAGGTCCTATACGGAGTCCTGGGGAAAGAAATCTTTGCCTCCTGAGTCCTAGTCCGGCGTCCCAAGATTCACTTCCCTGACAACCTGAGCCTGCATTGCCTGGCACATGGACAGACCCTTGCCCAAATCTTTGGTACTTGATCACTGTAATATCAAAGCCTGCAGGTACAATATTACTATTTCACCTAGACTTTGACTGGTTTGAATCAAAATTTTAATGAATGAGTTGGAAAAAAGCCTGTAAGTACTATATATGTTTATCTTATTTTATTAGAGCTTTCCCAAAAAATAGGAAAAAGAAAAAAGCCAACCAGCTAGTTAACTACATTTGCAGGCAGGCCCAACAGCGTGTGATGAATATCAATGGTCAGGGTATGTGATGGATGTCAGTTAAGCAGCTTTTGTTTCCTAAATTGGCTTTTCATGACTGTTCCATTTCACACCTTACTGTGCTGTATCCTGAATCACAAGATGCTGTTTAACTAGTGGTTGCAACAAGAAAATATGACAGATTTGTCATTACACAACCGTGCATCCAGAACTGTCACCAGTTGTATTTTTGTCATTGTTCTCTTTTTTGTAAAATTTCAGTGCATTTGGAACATGAAATAACTTTGTCTATTGAAGCATTTTTGACTTGTACATGCACTCCCATAGATTTCAACTAAAGTTGCTTGAGCTTAACAAATGGGTTTTTTTTAACAGAATTTTGCTTTATTTCCACTTAAGCAGGTTCTAAATACACAGAAGACAAATTATTTTTGTTGCTCTGGAATTAGCAGTGTCATCAGACTGATAGCAATATTGTTGCTATAAATCTGAAGATGGACAATGATTTTTTCTAACTTAGCTTCCTGACAAGTTATTTAAATCATTATCTGAGGTATGTGTGAGTGCCAAAAATCATGCTGTATGAAATACTGAGGAAAAAAAGGTGTCAAAATGTTAAGCCATAATAAAATGATACGAGACTTGCAAGTAAATATATGATTCTCTTTTTAAACACAAAATGTTACTGCATTCGAATAAACCCTTTTGAAAAATCTCTGTACAAAAAAATTATTATTATCATGAACAGTAGCCTGAAACATTAGAAAGAAATTGGATTCAGAAATGTCAAAATGTACTGGTTTTACTTTTAGAACCGAAGTGTCTTTGCTTGGCTCAACTCAGCTTGACTCGTATGCACTGAATGTACCTGCGATGCCTGTGCTGCTCAAACACTGTTATTCAAGCCTCTTTTTCTCTCTTTCTACTCCGGTGTTAATCTATACGTCTTCTGAAGCCCTGTTTCAGAGTTGCAGGACAAAAGGGTATCCCAGAAAAGGCCGTCTAAAGAGAGAGAACAACGCACAGAATGATGGCTTGAGGAATTTGTACTATAATTCTTGTGAGACCTGACACAAGTTTCTGCCTGACAACCTAAAGCAAAGTATCTTAGTCAATTTGACACATGAAATAGTTTCACCCTTGTTTCAATTTTGTTTTTTTCCTGAAAGAAACCTAAAACTAGAATCTTCCTGCACAAACAAGCAGTTTTAAGGAAACTAGATTTCCCACTGATAAATGGAAAAAAAAATATTCTGAGCCACTCTACTTAAAACATGATGTTCCAAATTTTCATTTATTGTATTTTTTCACTGCCATTCAGAAATTATTACAAACAAATCTCTGATATTTTTATTATGAAAACACTGTAACACTGTAATATTAATTCTATTTTAAATAGAATGAAAATTATGCATTTGGTTACTCAACAGTGAGGAGGACTTGAATTATGCAGTTATGTGAATTCAAGCAAAGCCGAAGACTTTTTTTTATTTTTGCTTAAATTGTGTGGTCTTTTCATATTGCACATAGTAGGTGCTGCTCACAACAGTTTAAATGTGTTATTTAGTACCACAAAATCAGGACAGAGTAAAAAGTATTGAAACCTGCAGTTCAAATTCAGACAGTGTTCCCCAGATAGAAATCGAACGAGACCCTCAGCTTGTGGCTCTATTTTCTTCCACAGCGCTGAACTTCTCATGATGCCAAGATCTCAATGAGCCTGTGTAAAACTGTAGGAACCCGCTCCACAAAACCCAAGTAAAAAACCCAAAGCCATAGACTTGGTGTTGCACACTGCTGACAGGATTTTGGCTTGAATGGTTTAGAGCAGGATTGATACTGCTACTCAAACTTGTCTTTCGTTCCTGAACACCATTCATGCTTCATTATTAAAAAATATGATTAAAAGTACACAGCAAGTGGACTTCTGACTTACAACTGGAGGAAAAGAAACAAAACTAATGTCTGCTAATCAGGATTAAACTATAAGCTATATTTTAACAATAAAGCTAGAAAAAGAATTTGCACAGAATTCTTAATGAACCAAGTATTTGTTCACATCTTCAGATACGTTTTTGCCCCACAATTTGTAGTAACCTTAAAATATCAATATCTCACTAAGGAAATAATTTTAAGAAAGTCTGTAAAAATTACACAGCAATAGAAATTAATATTCAGAAGTGCACTGGAAATGTACTGAGGGATAATTTGATTGCTGTTTGATGTGAGAAATCAATATTTTAAAATGCTAGAAATCTTTCAAGAAATTGTATTAAATAATAAGCTATAGATCCTTAAAAAGTTGGTAAAAGATAGGACTAGAAGTAGGCAACCAGTACATAATCAAAATCTGTCCTTTGAAACAACACTTTTTCTCTGTTAATTCTTCCACTTTCTATTTCTAGACATGCAAGAGACCATAGTTTAGTTCAAACATTCATACTTCACACAGCATTCCTGTTAAGAGGGCCACAAAGGATTCAGAATGTGCTCCTGAAGACTAGCTTTATTACTCTGAAGCACAATTAGGAAAAATATTTCTGATTTGCATAAGATGATCTATGGAAATATTTACACAAGACTTCATTTTTTTACATTAAAAATATCTTTCATGGGCTTTGGCTATATTGCATAGGCTTTCTAAATGTCCAGAGAGTCATACATATTTCAGCTATTTGCTTTTTTATGTAAATAGGTGGTTAGCAAAATGAAAGGGAGCTTGTCAGCATTTTAGCGAATTTCAGTACAAATTCCCCAGATATAAAAGGATACAGCTTTATATATTAGTACCTCTTTTACTTCTTTAAAGAATGGTTCCAGAAACCATATATACAGTTGGTCTATGACGTATAGGAGAGACTAATCCCACCAAAGTCAATGCAATTTTAATGGTACTTAAGATAATCAAGGCTACAGGATGAAGTAAAAATAGCAATACTTCAGATATTATGGGGATAGCATCCAGCACTCTCAGTTGCTTCAGAAAAGAACTTGAAGCCGTGGAAGGGGCCCTTTCTCGAGGTAGCCTTGGATTTGGTCATGGCTCCTGGGGGTTACTGCTGTTAATGGCAGTGGCACTGACTCAGAGGGCACTGCAGGTTGTCTTTGACAGCAGATCTAGTTGCATTTCTGAAGCAACTTTTACAAAGCCTTTTCCTGATACCAAACTTGTCTTCCAGTTCTTCTGAGGTAAGTTAATCTGGATATGGAACTGAAAGTTTCTTTCCCATTTTATAGAGTAGGAGGTTCACAGACAACTCTTAAACTTTTCACTAACCTATGCATCAAAGCTGAAGAAGCAAAATTTGGGGGAAAACTACTGATCTGGTGGTCTAGCAAAAAAAGCTAGTCCCTCTGTATAACTCTATTGTATTTACACTGAAGCGATGTTGGGTACACTATGTTTACTATACATATGATACAGAAGTAAAATGAGATAGATACTATATTTCAGTATTTTGCTCCTTCAGATCATATTCTAAGCCACGTTAAGGTATTATTAGAATAACAGAGTCCAGTAGAGCTGTTTTTGTGGGAAAATAAAAGCCAGATTTAATTAAGATTATAGAATCATACTTTTTCAATTAACACATTCAAATAAACTTTCAAAATATCAATGCAAAATACATTGACATATGAAATAACAATTCTCCACATTGCTTATTAGCAAATTTATATTGCTCCCAAGTTTTTTTTTTTCTTTTCACGAAGGACTTCAGCTACCAGTGCCAGTGCTACAATACTTGCTATTGCCTCCCCAAAAGCACACAAAGCTTCTAAGACTTTATTTTCTTGTCAGTATTAGAAAAGAGAACTGACACAGTATATTATAGCCCTGTTAATATAACCTGACATTGGAGATTTAAATGGTAGTCACAGGTTGGCACAAAAATCTGACTAAGAGCTCCTGGTTGTCACTGAAATCCTTCTAGATTTAAGTAAAGCTGTAACGGTAATGGAGGAAAGATGAAGCCAACATCTTCCCGGGTGACAGTGTCAACGTGGCAGCAACAGCCGAGGCAAATTGGTGGTCACGCTCCTCGCCATGAGAGTAACAGCATGGCAGGCCGTGGCAGAGTGTTTTACTGAGAACTTCAGAAAGCAATGAAAATATATTGTGTTTATATGATTATTATTTATAACTATTGCTGGTGATGGGAGAAATAATTGAAAGTGCCTTTTTGTAGCACGTCTTGAATTACCTGCAAAGTAAAATGATACATTTGAAAGTGCTTATTTAGTCTTGAGTTGACTAATTGTTAGGAACATTCTTTCCCTGTCTTGTCAGTGAGGGGCTATTAACCCAAATCTGCTTACTGTGGGAGACCACTCAGCAGTACAGTATTTTATCACTCTTTTATATAACATTAATTCATGCTGATACTGTATGCACACAAGGAACCCCTCTCCCTGCTCCACTTGGTAATTGGATCTCTCTCCAAAAACATTAGTACCTGTTTGTACACTTGTAGAGCTCGTTGGAGAGAAAGAAATAAATTTAAAGCTAACTTCAACTTTCCCTTCACTGACAAAGTCCTGTGTTTGACCTTGAAATGGGGCACCCTTCAGAGACCCTCACACAAGCAGGAATCCCTGAAATTTTAGCGCTATTTCCTAGTTATAAATAATAACAATATTCCTGGTGGGTGGCAGCTAATGAGCGTCGGTGCAAATGGCGATTTCAGCGGGAAGGGGCTGTGGCAGAGGCCTTACTGACTGGAGTACTGCACAGTGCTGTACTTTGTCACTCTTCTCCGGGAGGTGCTGGGGGATGCTGTGCCCATCGCCTGGCCAAGGTGACAGTCGGCACTGAGCATCTGACCCGTGCTGCTCAGGCCCCCCAGATTTCCCCCCACCAGGCTTGTCCCCCCCAGGCTGCTCATCCCAGACCCTGACACTACCCTCTCGGTCACCACCACGTTGTGGGCGTTTGATAACTCTGAGGGAATGTTTATTAAGCTGCCTGGCATGCCGGAGGCAGGCCTGAACACCCTTTCTGTCACCACCACGTTTGACCCATCTACCAAATCAGGAATACTCAGAGAGGTCGGGAGTCGGGAGTTAGGTGCGATTACTCTTTCTGTAACAATAACGTTGGACCCATCTGTGAGATCGGGGATATCTAGCATGCCGCGCAAATCAGAGGCAGATGCAGGACCGACAACCCTTTCTGTTACAACAACGTTGGATGCACGCAGAGGGTCAACGCAAAGAGAGGGGGTGCCGGAGGTGTAGGTCTCAGTCACCGTCATGTTGCCGTGGAGCAAAGGATCCGGCATCGGCCTCGGGGGCTGTATGGTTGACCCAGATGTGTAGGTGTTTTCAGTAACAACCGTTGTAGTGCCAACTGGGGGAGGCATAGGTGCACCTCCATTGACAACGATGGTGGTTCCAGGTGGTGGGAGGTTTAGATCACTTTCAGGGTTGGGAAAGGTGACGTTAACAGATGGCCAGGGCGGGTTGACATCAGGGAAGGGTTCGATCTCTTTGCCCAGACAGATCTCTGCCAGGGTCTTAAATTTTGGTCCTAAGGTATCCAAATATGTTTCATCTATATCTTCTCCAATAAAGCTGCAGCAACCCACAGAGCCAACAGGAGTACCAACTCCTTCGTGATCATATATTAATAGGCAGTCATTTGCTGGACGACCTTCATCTTCATCTGCATACACAAATGCTTTCTGTAGTTTGCAAAAACAGGGAAAAAAATAAAAGAACAGAGTGACTTTTCATCAGGTTTTTAACCATGAAGACTCAAACCACAGTAAGGTTTCCCTAACCACAGTAAGGCCCAGCTGACTTGAACAACAGGACACCAACAGGGCAAATTATATTGTCAACATTTTTGTAACCTTGAAATAAGTTTTGTTCAAATGTTATTGAAGTTTTATTCTTGTTTCTGCCAATGCTTAGCGTCTCAGATTTGGTCTGTCGTCAGTGTATCTGACTGTGGGGTGAAGGGAGAGAGCGAAAGGGATGGGGGAACAAATATGCTCTTTGGGCAGCAATATCCAAGCAAAGTGGTGGGAAGAGGAATGAAGCAGGATGGCGAGGGGAGCAGTGGAAGGGCCAGGACAGAGGGGATGGAATGGAGGGTTGGTCACAGTGAGGAAAGCTTGGTGAGCCCAGAGAGGAATCCATTTTGAGCAGGACGGAGGTCACTGATTCGGGATTGTGTTGGGGATCGTGAAGTGGTCAGTGCAGAGGGACTGGGCAGGAAAGAGAATAATTTTAAGTCACTGTGGGGTGAGGTTGGAGGAAACAGGGAAGGACAGAAGGGGAGGCTGGGGAGGCAGAGGCAGGAGGTCTGGAGATGGAGATGGTCAGTAGGATGGGTATCTGTGGAGGCCTATGGCTGGCAGCCAATTAATACGTAGTGCTCCCAGTCTAGGCAGGGAGACTGTGATCTGGGAGAAGTTCATGCTCAGGACTTCAGGACTGCTCTGTCCTCTCCTCCACTGAATCTTGTTTAGGGTTTGAAATAAAACTATCTTTATATATTAATTGATATTTTGGTGACATATGCAATTATACTATTTATGCCTCATAGTTCATGCTAATTATGAAAATATCCCATTAATTATGTAAACTCCTGTAAGAGTCGGTCCAAAGAACAGTATTGTCTCAACATTGTCATCAGGGACTTGGACTATATGATACCTCAAAAACTTAGACTAACATCTTGACAAGAGGCTGCAGCGGCCTGCCTGAGAAAAGATGTGGTACGTTAACACTCTGAAGAAGGGAGGGTACTGCATGGTATGAACAGTTCTGTACCACTCTCCGTTAATAACAGTAGAACAAACGGTCCTGTACCACTCCCTGTTAATCTTACCGAACTGGAACAATAAACTATAAAGACTACATAGCTGCCATCAAAAAGATTGATCCCAGCTGCTCTTTCCAACTTCGATGAAGAAATCTTGAACCTCAAGTGAACTTTGCTCATTATAATGTCCTTATAATGTGAAAACACAGCTCCTGGTCAAAAGCTACCCTCCTCCAAGTCAGACCACGCCTCGGACACTCGTCCCTGGGCACGTGTGAAGGCCTCACTTGAGCTGGCAGAGGGCCACGGGACAGAGGAGGGGCAAGGGGGACCAGAGGAGGGGCATGATGTGTTGCCTGGCATAAAAGATGTCTTCTTAGCAAACGAACTTTTGAAAGCTTTCCCCACCAAGGATCACGATGATCAGAAGGACCGGCGAGACACTGCCTGGACCTGGGACCAGAGGGACGCCTTTGGACCCACAGTGATAGCTATCATCCTCTTTCCTCACTTTACCTCTTTTCCTATCACTCTTTCTTCCTATCGCATGCCACTTTATGGGCAAAACAATAAAGTTTCACTGTTTGAAGCATAACCCCTGTGGCGTGTCTGTCTTTGATTTGTTGCACTTCGAGATCACAGCAAGTGAACCTTCCCATCATGTGTCCATCAAGTGGACCGTGACAACTCCATAGCAATTTTTTATCCCATATCTAAAGTCTAATTAATATATTGCCAATTACAAAACTGCACATTTGTGTCACTTGCAGTTCCCAAGGCTTTTAGAGAACAGAAATGGCAATAAAAATAAAGAAGAAAGTGAACTGATGTTCACAGTTCTTTAAGGGTTAAAGTCATTTCAGTAAACGAGCTGTACAGGAAATATATGTGAACAATTTCACAAAGTTATTATCTATTTATACACTGAAAAAAGGTGGCAAATATATACATTTGGTGGTCACTTATGAAGCTGAAATAATTTATTTGCTTGCTACCCATACCTGCAGTGTGTCCACCAGCTTTAAAAAAGGCTATTGAGCAAAAAAATCTAATATGCCAGCAGCTCAAAAGCAGTACTACTAGTGTCATAGTTTTTCCTACTAGTGCAGTCAGCTTTGCTCTCACGCCAGTCTTATATCATAGAAGTTTCAATTTGAGTGGAGTTATTTTGGATTTCCACCATGTAACTTGGGGACAAGAATCTAACAGTAGGCTCACAGATATAAGACAAAGAAGATCAGGAGATTACCTCAGAGAAGTAGTTGTCTAGGAAGGCCATGTTGACCCCTCCTTCTCGATACTCTTTTATTGTTCCTCCAATTGACCCTTTTGCTTCCCCTGTTCCAGAAATTCCTCCAGCTGTTCCATAACCAGTACCAGTGCCATAGCCAACCCCTGTAGTTTCTTCAACACCAGAAGCTACTACTCCTCCTCCTCCATATGTGTTTGTATATATGTCTGAAAACAGAAAAAGAAAAGTTATCCTCCCTGTGCTCTGTGAAAAGTTACACAGAATTTGCCAGTTGTGTTTACAAATAGCACAATGACACCACTGAGTTTCTAAAGGTATTTTAGACTAATTTCAGTCACAGATCCATGCACTGGTGCCAAACATTGAAACTGCAATAAAATTAAGGGCATATTAGCAGACATCTGTCATGGTTTAACCCCAGCCAGCAACTGAGCACCAGGCAGCTGCTCACTCACTTTCCCCTACCCAGTAGGATGGGGGAGAAAATCAGGAAAAGAAGTAAAACTCATGGGTTGAGATAAGAATGGTTTAATAAAACAGAAAAGAAGAAAGTAATAATGATAATAATAACACTAATTAAAATGATAACAGTAATAGTAAAAGGATTGGAATGTACCAATGGTGCACAGAATAATTGCTCACCACCCACCGATCTACACCCAGTTAGTCCCCAAGTGGCGATCCCAACCCCCACTGCCCCCAGTTAATACACTGGCCATGACGTCCCATGGTCTGGAATACCCCTTGGCCAGTTTGGGTCAGGTGCCCTGGCTGTGTCCCCTCCCAACTTCTTGTGCCCCTCCAGCTTTCTCGCTGGCTGGGCATGAGAAGCTGATAAATCCTTGAGTAAGTATAAACATTACTTAGCATCAGCTGAAAACATCAGTATGTTATCAACATTCTTCTCATACTGAACTCAAAACACAGCACTGTACCAGCTAGTAGGAAGGTACTTAACTCTGTCCCAGCTGAAACCAGGACAACATCTAAGACCTTGATTTTATCCCTGAGGCTAGGTAGCATGTGCATATGTGCTTTAGGAAATCAATGATTTACTTGTGTAATTAACTGGAGAGATTCCTCTGTCTAGTGTACATATATGCTGTCATTGGATTTGCATTAGAAAATCAGATAATACTTATGAATATTTATGCAAATACACAAATGCATATTTATGATCACATCAGGGTTAAAATTGTTTTGCCTTAAACTCTTTCCTAAAAGAAATAGCTTTGTACCTCCTTTCACATTTTCAAGTCATTAGATTGTTAAGGGGGATTTGGGAGGACAACAGTGGATCATAATAACCACCACTGTTTGTAATGCAGAATGAAAATGACCTTTACGATAAATTACAAAGTCATACTTACAGGATTTTATCTTCTCCAGATTTTTTTCATATATGATAGCAAGGAATGAGTGGTCTTAAATATCAGCATGTAATATAATAAACCAATTGCATATAGTAGTATTGACTACATTAAGAAACACGGGCTAAATTTTATTGTTTTTTTTTAATTTAATTTCATTAGTCTCATTTTATAGAATTTGAACCAGGGGCTTTCACCATAATGGCACTGAACAGTGAAAATAAAGTAAATCACATGTGTAAGTCTTAAACTTTCCAATTGTCATGGCAGCAGATCTTCCCTGAGAATGAAGACTTAATTCACATTTATGCCCCAAAATGTTCTTTTGATTTTACCTTAAGGGTGAGAACATTTCTGAATAACCAGTAGTCATCAGACAAATTATCTTGCAGAATGACATTTCTTCCTGCCAGAAGCTAGGGAAAATGGATCTGTGCCATCATCCTTCCTTTCTGTTGTGGAATAAGGAGTGGGGAAAAAGAGGTAGTGGTACTGCACAGCTTGACTTACTCTCTATGGCCATCGAATTCCTGGGGGAACCCTATCTCAGAAGCACAGATTTACTGTGCTATGTACCACCTTTCTGTCTAGGCTAGTGCACAAATGGCCAGTAATTAACTGGCTACTTGACAGGTCCTATCCTCCCTTGCGGGAATCAGAGCCTGGAAACTGGGAAAAATGGAACCTTTCAGCACTGAGTTATGACAGAAATTTTCCTTATTCTGGCCTCAAGATGGAATTCTACTAAAACTGGTGTCTTGAAAAGACCCTCCATTCACTAGCTGGAATGATAAAGAAAAATTGCCCGAGATTTGGAAGCCTTGGCAGATATTTCCAAATAAATGTAGTTTGCAGAAACGAATCTGCTCAAAACCTCAAACTTCAGATCCTTTATTCATACTGGATTTCCTACTAGCATCACTTTGACTATCTGCAGATGTAAGACTGGAAGGATTGGGTTGTGGCTGCAAAACTGAAGTGCTCCGTGAATCAGAAGACATGAAATTCTGAAAGATACCTTTATGACAGAGCACATAGAAAATTTTACGATCTGCTTACCAGAGGGTTCACCAAAATCACCTCCTGCTGCTGTTGTTGGGGCGAGAATGTGTGAGACATCCTGGAAAACAAGATTTTGATGCCTTGAATGATGACTTTGAAATTCCCATATGAAGACCAAGACTTTGTGAATCATGTTAAGGAGTTAGCAGTCTAAACTGTTAATAGTAGCTGTTAATTACTAACTCCATAAAAAAAAAAAAAAGAAAAGAGAGACTCCAAGTTTTTTTTCATTGACAACATAAAAGGTGATCAGTGAAGTTAGTTTGTGTTACTTTGTCCTACTTTGCACTGAAAAAGCTTGCTAGTTATCGTTTCAGCTGAGGTAACAGCAACACCAAACTGTTGGGCCAAGCTAATTGAACACAACTTAAACAACACAAACTCCCTCTACAAATATTAATTAAGAATCACCTTTCATATCTGCCTGGCAATTGTTGACAATGCCAGGCTTCTTTCAGAAGATGACACAGTGCTACAATCACTTTCATGCTTCTAGTCAAATGCAGTCTTTTCTGTAAATAAGAGTTACTGTGAGTTTTAGAAACATGGGATGTACTGACCCTGTCTTCAGGCTGTGCACCTTCTATTCCCCACGGATGAATTGCCCCTTCTGTGCATTCTGGTACAGGTTCAAATCCAGTTCCAACTCCACCTACAGCACCAGGTCCACAGCCACAACAGTCGCTCATTGACATCAAAATTGGAATCACTTAACAGGAAAGAAACAGGAAACACAGATTTAGGACATCTCTTCCTCACAGGAATACCTGCTTTTCCCAGAGGGCAGGTGCTCAAGAACTTTTGAAAATATTTCTTCTAAAATGCTTCAAACCAAGCAGCCTGCAAGTCTGGCTTTCAGAATTATTAGCTGCTTTTGGAAATGTATGTATTTGGAAATTCGGAATAATTTGTACCTTTAGTTACAGCAGAGCAAAGTGAGGGTGGAGTAGGGCTGTTACTCCAGATTTATGCTTATACACCTGGCAACAGACTTTGATCTATCTATCTCAGCTGAATGAATACAAGTTGCATACATATAAAAATTAAACCAACAGAACCAGTCTTACTATGTATAGCATTCAGTGACATTCATTTCTGATAGATAAGCGTACATTTGCCTCTTTAGGTATTGTAATTGAAAAGAAATACACGTTAGTAATAACAGATCTATGAGAATCAACAGAGAGAGAGCCATCTGACTACAGTCATCTTTGGCTCCAGTCGCATTTTTCACATCACATATACATAATGCTTGATTTCAAAACACGATAGAGACAAACCCCAAACCCTAGTTTTAAAAAATGATTACATAGAGAAAGTCAAGTTTCCCAGTGTGCTTAGCTGTTTCAAGAATGCAGTGTTGGAAACTGCTGAATGCGTTAAATGCCAACGTTGAAAACATTGCTCATTTTAGAAAGGCACTGCAATATTAATTCTGGCTGTCTTTAGGTCCTCAACCTACATGGCAACGTTACTAACCTTCTATCACTGCAGAGGGAGTGCAGAGAGAGTTGCCTACACCAGAGTAAGCTGAGCATCCAAAACTCTCAGTTTAACATCAAAGTGAACTGAAGAGAAAAGGGGAAAGGACTATGCAGTGTACAAAGTGCTACCTCACACTGCGTGACTAAGGACATATTTACTGCAGACTGCCAACTAGGAGTGATTTCCAAAGGCAGAAAGAGAGTCCGTCCTGTAGCATTAACCACCTGGAACTACAAACAAAACAGCCTTTTGCAGCTTCAAAATTTTGTGTTTGCTGATTCCTACTAATCAAAGATCAAAACCCAAAACAACTGACCCCCTCAAAGCTCAGGGTAAAAATGCATTTCCTCTGGTTTTGTAGTCAGTATTTCTGCACTGGTAAATTTTAGATATTGATTGCTTCATGCCCAGGCCATGAAACAAAGATGATCACATCTGATTGTGGTGGTCTGAGAAGTAATTTCTTGCATACAGTCTAACTTGAGATATTCTTATCCCTAAACTCCTATTTATTCAAAAATATTAGGACTTATGAATGAATGATCTGGTTTGATCCTGTTATCACAAATGCTACTTGTTTTTAATAGATGTAATGTCTGGCAGCAATAACCAAATGTTCAAGATTTCAGATGATTATACTTGCTGTTGTACTACTGAAATCTGGCTTTATGTTCAAAGGAAGCTTGTTCTTTACATCTTTTCATACCCAACTCGGAGCTGATACCTGTCTATTTCTTTTAGAAATGTAATGGAATTACGAATTGCAAAGTGTAAGTTGTAAGTGACAGGGACAGCTCCTGCCCCAGATTTTCTCAATCTTCTACTAAACTTTTCTACCCTCTCTGTTGGATCTGAGAACTGCATAGCACCTTAGGAAAAACAGCCTAAGTCTTAGGAAGGAAATAGTTATTTCTGAATGATATATGTATATAAACATGTAGAATATAAAATATATAGAAATGCTTATAATTTAAAAGACAATTTTTTCTCTGTTAGGTGGCCCATGGAAGCCAACAAATTGGCAACCAACCCAAAAAGTCCCTTTATTTTAGAATTTAAAAAAAATTACTTTTAAAAAAAATATATAGTTTTCTTAATTTTATACTTACAAACGAATATTAATCCACCAAGAAACATCAGGCCAATGGCAGCACCGCTAAGTGTGGTAGAAGATAGGAAATTTCTGCCATAATTTCCATTTCCACTATAACCGTAATCGGTGGCTCCAGTATATCCTTCATTACCGTCACTGTATCCATCAGTGTAAACCTGCCAGTCTGTGTGATCCTCAGTGTCACTTCCTCCAGGTCCAAACTCACCATTACCACCACCTTCTTGTTCTGTTCCTACTCCATCTTCCGGGCCTCTTCCACCACCAGCACCACCAAGACCACCACCAGCACCACCAAGACCACCACCAGCACCACCAGCACCACCACCAGCACCACCACCAGCACCACCACCAGCACCACCAATACTGCTGCCGCTGCCACCGCTGCCTCCACCACCAATGACAATTATTCTTGTGGCCCCACTGGTGCAGTAATTGCGACTATCACACTGACAAGCTTGCACAGGAATTATATGTGGTTTAGAGCAGCGTCGGCCTTGGCTGTCTCTTACGCTGATATAGATCCTATAAATGTAAAAGTCCAAGTTCTGATTCATTAGTTCTGCAGAGGAAGCTGGGGGGGGAGGGGGAAAAAGAGAGAAAAATATTTAGATTAAGATATTGACTATAAATACTGTACAAATCTATAATTTCATGAGTAATGTTCATAGAACAGGATGAAGACTAAATGTTCCCATTCCAAGATCTTCAGTTACTTATGCGTCTACAGTACTTATTCAAAGCTGAACCTTATGATATTCATCTATGCTAGTTTTTTCTTTTGAAAAACCTGAGCCAGGTCAGTCTAGTCATCACTTTTTAGCCTGAGAAATATAAAAGTGGCAAGTACACTTTTTTGTATCTACTGCTGCCTTTCCTGATTTTTTATTAGCACAATGGAGAACATAAAAATTGCAAGTTTTATACATCTTTTTTTTTTCTCTCACAAGGAATTTACATGTATTTTTTAAAAGTTTTTTCAGTAGTTTTAAAATATTTAAAGTTACACATTTGCATCTGTGTAGGACAAATAGGAGACACAAAAGTAGTTCTAACTGTGGTATTTACTATTTAATATAGTCTTCTATGCATACAGTAACTTATACAAATTCTGTCATTTAGAAATGTGTGAGATTTGATTAATTCATTAGTTTGTTACGTCCTGTTGGAGGAAACTGGAAAAGCTCCACTGAGCACTGACTAAAAGGTTTTTCTTAGAAATACAAGTACAATTTGTACAATGAATTGCAAAAGCTGTAATCTTTATTTGCCATTTTCATATGCCTCTCATAGAAGTAAAGCTCTGCCAACTAATAACTATAGTCTAATAAATAAATTTGAGAGTTTTGTCATATGCTTAGAATTTTTTAGATAATATAGAAATAAAAAGGTATCAAATTACTCCTTTTGAATTACCTCATTATGTTTAGACTGAGAAGTGCTTATCATAGCTACACTCAAGTAAAGAAGTACAGTTTTGCTTAAAATATGATAACTAGATAAAACACATGTAGTTATTCAGATTCTAGTTCTAATATTATTTTATATATATATATATGCAAATCCAGAGCAATTTCCTAGATTCATATGAGCATAAAATCACATTTAAGTGAGATTAGAATAGATTCTAATAAGTGTTTTGTTAGGAATTAAAAAGTTATCCTAACCTGTTATCTTAGATAAGTGATTATTACTGAAGTTTAATCTGTTATAAAATGTAGGTTAATTTACCATTTATTGATCTGATAATCCATGTAGTTTGAGGTTCACCATGTATGCTGAATGTAAAGGGAGAACCATATAGGTCACCATCCATACCCTTTGCTGTAATAATCACTGATGGGGAATGCATGCATACTTTCCTTAATTCAGTATTAATAGTTGGGCAATTGTCATTGATGTCTTGTATTGAAAGCACAATGGTGCCAGTAGCAGTATATCGAGGACCCCCTGGAAAAAGAAGGTATTTGTGGTCAGGAGGGAATACTGATAGTATAAATAATGCTGTTCGGGTGGGAAAACTAGAAACAGGAAAAAAACATTGAGCAAAATCTGGAACAAAGAGAGTTTTGTTTCAGAAAATGCAATCTCTTTTCTTACCTCTGGTGATAGCCAGAACCTCTGCTCTGTACTGCCCATTGGCTACATAGATTGATTCCCAGTCAATAGCTTTGTTCAGTGTGATTTCCCCAGTGTTTTGATTGATTCTGAACCAGGCACCTGGATCACGTCCTATACTATATCTATATTTAGTGAAGTAGAAATACTCAGCATTATTTTGTGAATATATGTATTACATATTCATTTTGCAAGTTATATTTGTCACTTTAGAATATTTTCCTTTATGCTATGCTAGGTCCTATTGCATTTCACCCTATTCAGGCAAAATTCCTGTAGACTTTGAAAGATGTAGACCAGAAAAATAATTAGGAATAAAGTAAATGCATAGAAGTCCATTATATTTTGAAATTGGTATCGTAGTCTAAAAGTAAAATCTTTCTGGACCCTGTAAATCTTTACTAGATCCCTTGTTGATATCAGTAGTTAAATCCACAGCTCTTACTATAACATTCTACTATTGTATTTGCTAACATATTTCTCTGTTTTACGAAAACTTTTCAAAGCTTTGTAAATAGGATGTATTTATTTCTCCATACATTAAAAAGCAAATTATGGTCCTATTAATTATCATTAATTTCAGCAGAAATAAATGTAAAATAATTTTATTTATTTATTTATTTATTACTATAGAATGCTGGTAGTGACCTCTTCTATTCTGATTGTATAATATTGCCCATTATTGGGGTTTTCTGCTTGCTTTTTTAGAGATGCTATCAAATTCCTTATTTGTAGCAAACATTTCAAGAAAAAATAGTCGTAGGTTGGGTTAGAAAAAAAAACTGTTCTGATTTATTTAAGTTACAGCCTGTCAGAAGAATATTTTCCTTGTCTTGTGCACAAGGCTAAGAAAAGCAGAGCAGGAAACAAAAGCAATCATAGCATAAAAATGGGCTGAAGATTATACTATTCTATTGCTATTACTCTATTGCTCACCTATTAACATTTTTTCAGTTCTTTTTTTAAAGCACCCTTGAAAATACCTATTCCTCATCCCACTGAAATCTCAATTAAAAGGAATTACTCAATCCAAGGAGTTAAGCAGAGCAGAGCTTACACAACATTTGATGCAATAGCTCCGGTGTCCTCATCAATGGCTGTGTATGTTCCCACAATATAATTCGCTCTTGTGCGTTCTGGTACAGAAAACACAACTGAAGATGGATGAAATCTCGGTGGTTCATCCACATTCTTTACTTCTATTGTGAGGGGTGTTCCAGACATTTGGAAGTCTTGCGCAACAGAGTGGTGGAAGGCAGCTACATTCCTGACACCAATTATCAGTGAATGACTTTGAAGATGTTCATAATTCAGTTCCTAAAATGTAAACCACAGAGAACTAGGTAATAAATAAAAGTTCCATTAATTTTATTGAAATGTTTTCTCTTCTAAATGGTTGAGTGACAGTGTTTTTGCTGCTTGTTTAATTTTGTTAGCAATTAATTAAGACTATTTTAAGATGAATATTTCAACAGTTGAATCACAATATTTATCCATACCTTAATTACTCTAAGGATTCCTTGATTTGTAGCTCGATCTGTAACAATTTCAAACCAGTTATCTTCGTTACCAGATATAAAGAAAAACTCTGCTAACCAATTGTCTGTAAACTCTTCATCAGCATCCAGAGCTTGTATCCGTAGCAGTTCTGAACTGAGTGAATTTTCTGAAATACTTGCTGAAAACTGCAATGACAGATAAATATCTATTAGCAAACACTAAAACATATAATGTGAGGAAAACACAGCGGACTGCAGATATTCTTGCCTGCATGTGCCTTGCACACAGTCCATGCCAATTTAATGAAAATTGTGTGTTCTGGGTAAATTGTGATCCTGGTTGCAGATCTGAAGAGCTGTAACACCTCGAGTGTTTCCAGAGGCAGTTTAGAGGAAATGGATTTGTGCTTTCTCTATAAAAAGATCATACAAAGATTGGGTTGATCTACATAATCTGGCCATATTGCATGGGTCTGGACAACTGAATGACTGGATTTCTCTGAATACAGAGAAGTCAGTGTCAGGATTGACTTCTCTGAATACAAAAATAATCTACGTGTATATTATCAGAATTGGTGCGGAAGCAACGGATTGGATTTTGAGCACACTTCAAGGAAACAACCGAGTTAATCCAGTGGCGCTTTCAAATGTGAAAGTGCTCTCCAGGTTGGCAAGGGCTCCGTTATCCACTAGGTTTTTGAACTGGGTTTTTAAACAGTGGTGTTTCATTTGGTATTGAAAACTTACAGAGCTTTGAGCAAGAGTCGGGAAGTTGTCATTGACATCAATAACTTTAACGTTACAGCTACAAAGGGATGATATTCCATCTGCAGCTCCATCCCGGTCTGACGCCTTCACAACAAGAGTGTAGCTACTATGTTGCTGCCACAGAAAGAGAAGTGAGTGTGTTAGAAGGGCCACCTGTACGTCTTAAATATGATAAATACTCAGGTCTTGCTACTATTTCCTAATGCAGGAATTTGCCTTAGACATTTCGTTGTAACATACAGAAAAAAATGCATTTCTCCCTTAATTTTTGTAAAACCCCACAACCTTTCCTTACCACTCCCCCCCACCCCCTGCCCCATAACACATGTACACCACAACATCATATTATTTCACTTTGGAAAAGGAGATATTACCTCTCTGTCAAGATAATTTGCAAGGTGGAGTTCTCCAGTATATTTATTCATAATGAACATGGGTGGACCTGAAGGTTCCTGACTCTCTATCTTAAAGGCAATTTTAGAATTCAAGTGATTAGGTTCATCTGCATCTGATGCAATTATTTTCATCACCAGTGTGTCTAAGAATAAAAAGAAAAATTAAAAAAAACAAATCAGAAAATTTGTTTTGTTCCTGCAAACAACTCATCAAGACAATGCTAAAACTTGGGGTATAAAATCAATAGAATGCTATCTATTCATTGACATTTACAAAGAAAAACAAAAGTTTGATTTTGTAGTACTGATTCTGACTGAATGTTAATGAATTTAAAATGCATTAAAAATTAAGGTCAGCTGGAGTAATGCAGATTTTCACTGAACTTCTCTAAGTCACCAGAGGGACAATAAAAACAGTAAGTACTGAGCTGGTAGATACTTGTGTAAGAAATCACCACAGTTTTAAATGAGAATCTCTAGAAAGTAGAAAAGGAGTGTTAGGCACTGTTGCCTCAGTGCTATTTGCATGTCTAATGTTTATTGCTGTACTTTGGTAAAAAGAACTATTTTAGTAGTTTAAGTAAGGGTTTATTTAGTAATATTCTACTGCAGCTGCAATACTGAGACTACAAATGCAAATATCTGAAATAGAAAAAATGCGAAAAAACATATTTTATATACCCTCAAAGGAAATAAGTATAGGTTTAATGTTTGGGTTTTCTTTAATGAGAAAGAATGAACTTATTTATTTTAAATTCTCACATCTGAAAGAATTTGCATGATGGTATGGTTAGAAACTGGAACATTCAGTGTTCATGTGTGGGAGGAGAGGGGAAAGGAAGCAGCGATGCTTAATTTTAGGCAATGAGCTCAGGCCCTGGCTCAAATAGCACTTGCAGAAGAATCTGCTGCTCCTTCCTCTGCAGCAGCCCTGGCCGATATATGACATTGCCTAAGAAAAAGTAGAATGAGCACCACCGGTTTATATTAACTGTAGTCTGGGAGCTTTGCTAACTATACTATAATAGGCATAGCAGTTACTTACTGTCCATACTGTTTTCTTCAATAGATCCTGTAAATACAGTTTGTGCAAATACAGGAGGATTATCATTTATATCCAGAACTCTGACTCGAAGTTCAAGAGGTGGTTCCAAATCTACACCCGTCACTGAGTGTTTAGCAAAGCAACGTATCTAGATAAAGAGATTTACTCATTTTAAAACCAAAAGTGTAGGAAGCAAAGTAACAATCTGAAACAAATTAATTTGTCTCCTTCTGCTCTCCCTGCCCCACCCTGGATCCACCATTATAAAGGAAAAAGAAAAAGGGGAGTACTTACAACAAATACTGGGGTTACTTCCCTATCCACTATTGATGTTATATTAATTTCTCCTGTTCTTGGGTTAACAACAAATATTCCATAGGGGGCACGATCAATTCCAACTCCAGAGATGCTGTATGTGATTGGATGGTTTTCTTCACAATCTGATCGGATCTACAATAATAGATAATAATAATTTATGCCAGTTTACTGAGGACACCTGCAGGGATTTTTTTCCTATTATTAGTTGCTGTAAAAAATTCTATATAATTTCAGTTTCTCAACCACTTTTCACAAGGTTCAATTGACAGAACCAATGGAAGGCTCTTCTACAAAACAGTCAGCCTAGAGATCCAGCTCCCCTTAAGTGGTGGACAGGTTTTCTCTCTCTTAAATCTTCTGGCAGGGAAGCGGAGAGAGAAACTTCCGAGTATCACACTGTGGCTGGACCTCAGTAAGAGTATGGTCGTGGTGAGGGGGTAGGAAGACATCTTCCTGGCTCTGTTGTCCACATAGGTCATGCACTATCCTTGAACTTGCACTCGGGGATTTCTCAGGGCGAGAGAGAAAAGAAAAATATTGCGATCTAGTACATGGGTGCTGCACAGGAAGAGGCTATGGCTGGAGCAGTTCAGGAGGTGTACTGGTGGCAGTGTCTAGGAAGCCTTTGGTCACTCCTCAGCAGCCACGTGGGTTCACCTTATGAGACTGTCTCAGCAGAGCTGGAAACATTGCATCATCTTTCTTTTATTCTACATTCCTTGCTTTGACTACTCTAAGCAAATATACTTTTAAATCTCCCTGCTTTTATCAGCCTGTCTAGAAAAACTTCCCTGTCAGTGAACACTTGTTTTTCTTTCTACTTACTTTGGCAATTGGATTCCTCTTAGAATTATCTTCTCCTTCTCTACAAGCTGCAGCAAATTTGATCCATTCACGTTTTTGTCTTCTGAAGGTTTTCCATCTTGCCATTCCACTTTCATCCCATTCTTTTACCTTTGACAGAGAGTTCCAGGATCATATCTCCAGTAATCTCAATCCATTTTAAATTAATACAGACATTTAGAATTTCCAACAGTAAGGAGAAAAGGGATTTTTATAGAACATGCTTTTTTACATATCTGCAAGTACCAAACTCTAAGACTGTATATGTTAACTTTAAAATTATTGCTCTGTATGAGATACTAATTTAGGTTCAGGAGAACTTCTCTTAAGAGGGTGAGCAGGTTATTACCTGCAACTGTTTAATATTTAAATATGTTTTCAATCTTCAAGTTCAGAAATGTCTTGGTTCAGTATTTTCCATTTAATTTTTGCATTGATTACATTGCATTTGATCAGGAAACCAGTTTCTAGAGAAATATATATTACCTCTACATGAAATCCTGTGCTGAAATCCAAGAGTACCTGCAAGAACAATAAGAATATTGGTATCTAAAAATGCAGGGCAAAATGCAGTAAGCAGAACCCAACTGCCATATATTGCTATATTGCAGGACTGGACCATTACTTAGAATTTCTCAAGTCTACTGCAATAGCCTATCTAGGCAGTAGCTACAGGATTTCCATAAATGACTTTGTGCAATTCATTTTTTTCTATATCCATTGCTTGAATTCCTTGACAGTTAACACCTTCAAAATTAATTCTGTCTTTCAGGGTAGAACTTTGAGTTTGAATGGATGTGCCATACTACCAAATTTCAAGTTATACCTACATCAAAATACAGCTTTCACACAGATTTTTATGTTGTACCTCCTCAACTGAAGAGAGAAGTGGTTGCAAGAGTTGTTATTAAAAAGTGTGTCTAGGAAATTAGAGAAGGAGTATTTTTTTTTATTCTAAAAAATTTATTCTTTATTCTTTTTCTTTTTCTTATTTAGAAAGTCCACAGTAGACTTGGTGTACCTCACTATGTAGTTTAACCAAAAAGATTGAAAGTGTTTTCTTGAAACTTCCCACTGAGGTTGAAGAGATTCAATGTAAGATGGAAAGCCAACTGCAGTCATCAGGCAGATTTCCCTGGAGTGCAGTAGGCTTTGATTTGAGGTCTTAACTACACAACCAAATTCTTGCATATATAAAAGTGGCAGGATCAGATGCAATATGTAATTACTTTAAACTTAAAATAATAGAGAATCCTCAGTTTCTTGATTAACACAATATAAAAGAAGGCACAGTTTAATTAACCTTGTTCTTAAATGAGGTATGAAAATGAAGTTCACTTGGTGAATGTACCTTTTCAGAGCATCTCTAAAGTTTAGGACCTGCCTCTGCTCTCTTCGGATGACACAGGGTGAAGAATATGGCATTTGTGGGACTGGATGCTTGCTTCATTCATCAGTGGGAGAAACAAAATATCCAGGTGACTCAAAAAGTGTTGCAGTTTCTCTTTTCTCACCAAATGTGGTTAGCAGCTGTAGTTACTGATTTTCCACTTTCCTTATCATTTCCCAGTATTGTTCAATAGCTGTTTTTTTTTTTTTTTTTTTTTGTGTCTGACGTTTTATCTGGTGGGTTTTATGTTAGTTATACTAGGATAAAATTTGTAACAATCTTTTTCTATATGGTGGCTTTACCTCATGGGACTTTTCTCACTTCAAATTTATTGCATTGTTCTATCAGGGCTGGGAGATGGGCACAGACTTTTTTCCACTTTATGTTAAAACAACCTCTTACATGCAACAGATTAATGCACAGCATCTTCACCCTTCTTTCTCTCTCTTCCTCCTTTTCCCCATTTACATGCCATAAGAGGTCCACCACCGGTCATTTACAAAGTAATGTCTCCATTGAGAGACATCTAATCTTGCCCAGAACGTTCCCTGAGACCTTGGCACATAATAACTCATAATGACTGCCCTAATCTGCTTCTGAATGAGGGAATTTAGACTGTAGACTTGCCCATTTGGTGTGCATATATGCTGAAATTTTATCAGACTATCCATGGAGTAAGGATTTTTTTTTCTTGTTTCTTTGAGCAAGCTATTGACATGAATGGTTAAGGAAAGTACTCTGCAGGAAAATCATTACAATATGTTCATATTGTGCTAAAAGCATCAATACATCTTTTAGCCTGAGTTTATGTCTTGGTGACTATTTAAAACTTCAGCTGCAGAATGGGGTTGAAATGCATGTTCAGCCATTACTCATCTCAGAGAAGGGACAACATCAGACTCCTTTTAAACTGTGGGGGTTTTTCACCCCGGTGGGAACTCAGACCCATCCTTTCATAATCCCCCTTGTAGCCTGGGGAAACGTGGGAGGGTAGAAGGGGCAGATTACACCCTCACCAGTGAGCCTGAGTGACGAAGTCCACCAGAAATAGCACTGATTTGACGTCTCTTATCAGCTGATCCCACCGGCAGAGCAGGGCCTCCTTTGGTGAGTACAGTGAAATCCTTTCCAGCTTTAGGCTGAAATCCCTTCTGGCATGCAAGCAATTGTCTTGACCCAGAAAAGTATGGGTATACACCTCCCAGAGCCATGTTAGTGAATCTTGTCTACTGTCTGCATCCTGTGGCCTATTCTGTTATTTAACAGTGAAACTATCTCACATCCAGCCACATCACTCTCATACTCTGCAGGCCTAACTGAAAACCTGTGTCGAGCATGTCTGAAACAAGAATTATGCCTGTAAAGAATTCTTTTCTTTAAGGACATGAATATTCATAAAACACTTGATTTCAGCCTATAGGGAGTTCTGTTTTCAGGCGGTGAAGAATACACCTTTTACACTGGAGTTTCATCCTTGGCGTTTGATCACCAATGATGGGAATGTCAGGAACTTGTTCACCAGTAATGCTGGGGATTGTAAATTCAGGCCCCGTATTTCCACACTCGTCCTATGCTAAGGAAAAGCCCGTTCTGCTACATGTTGCTAATAGAAGGTCTTGAAAGAAGTCTTGCTGGGTTTGAATCCAGAGTCCTTAGTACAGTTTGTGATATTATTTGAAAAGGTTGATCAATGAACTTGATGTCTGCGTTGGGTATGTCTCTCCCACTTACTGCCATGTTATAGAAAGGAGGGCAGTCAGACACCAGACAAAGTTGCCTGGTTCACCAGCTAAACCTCAACAATTCTGGAGTGTCATCTAATCAACTTGATCCGGGGGTGGAGGTTCCTCTGCTTCCCCAACTAGTGTTTTCCAGTTCTCCACTATCGCCAGCGGTTAGAAGGCTCCCCTCACCCCAGGTGTGTATTTCTAATATCTCTCTGCAATGCAACCCCTTTTTTTCTAGTGCTATTTCCAGCAGAGAGGTACTGCCTCCTCACAGCCAATTCCAGCATACTTCTAGGTAATGAACAAATTTCCCTCCTAAACTAGTATCCAAGTAGAGTACAGTACTTTCCATAGATTTAGTGATTAATGATGATTAAAGCAATAAGGGCCACTGGAATGTGTGGGATACATCCTGAGGACCTTGGGATAGGCAAGCTGATCAGAATGGTATCAAGATTTGTTGTCCTGTTAGTCTCTGAGGGACTGTGAAAAAAAATGGAAACTCTGCAGAGAAGCTAGAGGCTTGTTGCACAAGCTGTTGGTTTCTGGTCTGGGTTGGAAGAGGTGCAGGCAGGAAATGTTCATGGAGACTGTCATTTGCACAGTGGCCTGTCTGAAAGCTTGTCTTTTACTGTAATGATATAGAGCCTGAACCTTGTGTCCAAAGTGACACCTTAGAGTCACACTGGAGTTATTCTGGATTTATTCTGATGTAACTGTGAACAGAATTAGGCCCATAGGATGTGTATACTTCTTTACACCTTCAAAGCAATTTACAAACACGAATTAACTAATCATTAATTGACTGCCAAGCAATATTATACGCAATTATGGAATCCTCCCTCTTCCACCTACTCAAATCTAAATGACTGAACATGCCTTTAACATCTTCCCAGCATTATTCATATTAGATCTGCTTCTCTCTCTTTGAAGTCAACAGCGGTATTGTTATTGGCCTGGATGGGAGGGGTGCTGAGAACTCACACATATTATGTTAGTCATCAGGGTGCCATGGTAGCTCTGGTTGTGTCAGCGTTTTGGGACTTTTACATCTTTCTTACTCAGCCAAAGCTCTGACTAGGAAAGGGTTGAAATAATGAACCTTTCCCTTTATTCATTCTGCCTCTCTTTAAAAAATGATAAATTGGCACATATGAAATAACGAGAAGCAGAGTTGAAACATAAGAGAATACCTCATATTTTAAAAAGAAGCCATTTGATCACTTTTAAATCAAACCATGAATGTGTTTTTGTCTATACTTTTCAGTTTCGTAGGTCACTAATGAATGTGCTTCTTCCAATTTACAGGGGAAGTTTTTCAGGATGGTTTTTCTGGCATTTTGTTTTCTAATTCTGCAGAAGTCAGGTAGGTGTGTCTATTGCTTCCTGTGTTCGCAACTGATGTCAGTAGTCTGTATTGCACCCAGGATGGAGAATCCATTGCTATTTCAGCAGAAGTATGACACTGCTCATGTCAGTCAGTACAGTATGTTCCAAAGTTTTATTTATTTTAAAATATGTTTATTCAAACAGCTGGCCACTTTGGGAAAGTTTCCACTGAGATTGTTTCTGTTCTGCTGAGTTGTACAGATATAATGAATTTCTGTACAGTAACTGAGCTTAACCATTAGAAAAAATGAACAGAAACTAATTTCAATACAGGGTGTATGCCATTATCGTTCAAATCTTAGTTTTTCAAATTAGTTGTCCTAAGTCTCCTCAGTAAATCTCCGCAATAAAAACTGAATTCTAATATGGCTTAGAGTGCTCTAGCTGCAAATGCACATTTGCTTAGGGGCCATTTTTACTTAGGAATGTAAAACTGCAGATGTAAGAACCTAATCTTAGGTTATAATTCCAGGATGCGGAGCTGCTTTAGTTTCTATTTCTACAACAAAATTATTTGGCAGAAGAACCTGCAGGTTCCTGGCTACATCCTGGCAGATGTTTCATATGCATATGCAAGGAGAGGATTTGGCCCCTTTATATTTCTATGTGCAACCAAGTTATGAGTAGGAGGTGTAACCATAGCCTAACAACTGGGGAAAAAAAAAAAAAAGAAGCATAGATAACACATGGGAAAATGTAGCCAGACAAAAGTGCATATGAGAGATGCGGTGAATTTACAATTATTAGCTGTCACATGATAGCTGGCAGGAGAAGAGTCATACCTGATCAAACAGGTTATTTCCATAAAACGTGTCTGTGCAAGTATCACAAACAGAACTCCCTTACTCATGAGAATAATGCCTTTGAAGTCACGTGAGCAAGGGTTGCAGAATCAGTCCCACCAATGGTGAAATGCATACAGAAAATTATTAGTTTCGGGACTGGTAAGTTTTCTTTTTTTATTGAAAGTGTAGTAGTGTATTAAAATTCGTGTAACTCGACAACAATTTTATTTGATACAACTTATTAACAATATACTAACCAGACACACCATTCAGGCAGGTGATTTTCATGAAAGATTAATCAAGCTGAAAACCAAGACTATTTCTCAGAACACACTAAAATTGGATGCATAATTTATAATTTATTCAATCTCTATAGTTTGTCCGTCAGCTTTCTATAAAGTGCTGAAAGATGCTACTAAGCTGTATAGGCCACCACGACCCCTGCTGTGCAGAAGATACATAATAAGAACAGCAATAGTTTCCTCTGGGTAGTAAAAGTTCAAATATTTGATAGTCATCAAAACATAATGTCAGTTTTCACAATTGCTCTTTTTTCCTGACCCAGCACATATTCTACCTCAGTCACAATTGTAACAATAATACACTGAAAGAATCAAAATGGCTTCAGAGTTGCCGAGAAAAGAGAAAGCAGTAAAATCTCTTTTGAATGGACAGATCTTAAATACAGTACAGTCAACTTTTTTTTTAACTTTGACACATCAGGAGTATGCATCACTGAGTAACTGAGTAAAACAAATAGTCACTAATGCTACATAAAAATTCAGAGGTGTTAGCGTGATATACAACATGTCAATCTCAGAGACCTCTGAGCGGTGTTAACCAAGCAGAAACTCATCCAAACCGTAACTTGCTTTTGCCAAGTTCTGTTGCTGTTTTCTTGGCAGCTGCCTCTGCTGGTTAGTTTTACTTTACTGACTGCAGAGCTATCACCGAAAATTAATGGATTATCTTTTCTAAGAAAGCCTTAAGATTTCATATTGTATAATAACAAACACTTTTTCCCCAACTACAACAATTCTAGAGGGGTCAGTAATGAAAGATTAGCAAACATTTACACTTACTACTATATTGTGTAAAATGTAAAATTGTGTGAAAAACACAGCAGGACATAACTGTAATATAAATCCTACTCTTTTCAAACTTCAAGGCCTTAAACCTCTATCTAATTTCAGAAGAGCGGCATAGGCGAGTAAAAATAATCCACACAAAAATCAGATTGCAGCAGTAGAAGGGCCTCCATAATTCTTTTAAGTCCTTTCTGGGTAATTTCTGTGCCTTGATGAACACATTGTACAACTATGTAACTTGACTATAGCCACAACTTTCCTTTTACAGTGAGAAAAACAAACCCAAAGAGCAACCCTTTCATCAAGCAGTCACTTGCTCAGCACATGGCAGCTCAGACACTAACGCACTACGAGACAGGAATTCTTTGTAATGTGAAATAATAGGCCAAGTCTTGACTTTTACTCAACTAAGGTCTTCACTAAATTTCATGTTTTTCTCTTGAATATAGCTGTAGGATTTGGTCAGTTCTGAAGTGCTCTTGCTAATCAGTTTAGAAAAAGAGATTTGCTATTTTTATTCCCTCAACTGATAAAAAAACCCCAAAACATAGAACCAAATGATATCCAGTCAAGAATCTTAGGATTTTTGTAATGATAAGACTTTTATTAATAACAGTAACTCCTTAAATAGTAGCCACAGACAACATTCACCTGAAAAGTCATGCATTAAACATAGGAAGTCACATATTGAACATCAACAGACTGCAGAAAGTCAAAATCAAAAGAAACATTTGTCAGCATTTAATGAAAAACTAAATTATTTGCATAAAATCTTCAGAAGGGCAGTTTAAAATAAGCACAGCTTTGTTTTTACGCTAAATTTCACAAGTTTTTTGGGGGGGGTAGTTTACACTGTAAAATGTGATAATGGTCTGCTGAGGAATACTCAACAGGCATAATCACAGAGTTTACAAATATTGTCTTAAAATCCGACTTACCAATAAAAGGAGCAGAAAAGCAGCCGTTCGGTGAGGGAGCCAATCCATGGCATCTGCCTTCTTGGATACAAGTCCAACTGAGTTATGGTTACAAGCCTGTTCCTTTTCCCCTCCCCCCCCACCTCTGGTGTCTATTTAAAAAGTCACTCGGTAGATCTCCTTATACTCAGCCCTTCGAGGTGTCTCTGCCTCCCTCTGAGGGAAGCACTGAAGATGCTGTATAACAGAGTGTCTTTCCCCACCCCAAAATCCTGGGCTGGTCTCACCTGAAACGCTTGACAACATCATTATTGCTTGCAGGTAAAAGCTAAGAGACACACCTTAATTCTTATTGCACTGAAACCCTTTGTTGGATACGAAAGGGTACGTTTTAAAAACAGAAGGCAAGCTTCACTGAGAAGATACCGAGTGATTTATAAATTACTCACAACATAAGGAATCATTAAAATGGTAACTTATCATTGCTTTGAATGCAATTACCGGTTTTCCCCTTGCACCAAGTATAATGGAAGAGCTTAATGAATATATACCATAAAGAATATGGACTTGAAGAAATGATTAGTTTGAATTAAAACGTAAGTCCATCTGTTTACTTCCAGGTGCAAAGAAATCAGTTCCGTGCACATCGTTCACAGAAGGGCAGCACTTTGAGCAGGGTTCTCACTAAAGAAGTAACATATTAATTTGTGGGGAAAAACAGTGTATTATTCATTAGGCCACAAGAATATCTGGAGCAGAGGAAGGAGACTTTCTGCTTTCACCATCTGCAAGCCGTCTCATGCCATACCTTTCCCTTCCTACGGGTTGGGCTCTCTCTGACACAGTGGAGAGGGAGATGTACACATGTCCCGTGCCAGAGAAACTGGAGAGCTGCTCAAATCAGCAGGGAGCGGAGGAGAGGGAGGATGTGCTGCACAGCTCGCTTCTGGCCTCGTTTGGTAGAGCATGAGCACAAATATGTGAGGGACGGAGAAATCAAAGAGGATTCCCCACTTTGCTCAGCAATAGGTCGCCGTGTGCTACAGCAGAGAGATTTAAGTCCCTCCTTTTGCATCCTTGGGACACCCAAACCGCCCCATAAATGGGCAAGAAGAAGAAGATCAAGTGAGCTTCTGCTCTGCCACTGAACCTGGGAGGAGGGTGCACGCTTCATCCCTGAAAAGCACAATACGACCGGTGTGCTCCAGAGCCTGCCAAGCCCACCAGGGTGCTGAGCCTCTACCAGGACTGAACTCAGGCTGGGAAGAGGGGGCTCAGCACCTCACCTCCCGGGATGAGGCCCCACGCTCCTGCTGGGCAAGCAGCCTCGCGGCCTGCCGTGCCCACACGCTGCGTGGCTGCCCTGCGGCCAACGCCAGTCGTGCGCGTCCTGCTGTCACTCAGCTTTTGGAATGGAGCTCAACGCGGACAGCAGTGAGCCGGTGGGCAGCCAGAGTCAAATGGATCACAGCTCGATTTTCCGTCTTCGGGGAAATTTCCAACAGTTTGAGATTTGCTTTTGGATTACATAAAAATAAAAGGGTATTTGTTGTGCATAGAAAGTGTGCATATTCTTTTAGGAACAAAAGTGTCTTATTTCACAACTTTTGCTTAATCAAGTATTCCAAAAGATGCCAATTTAAAAATATTTCTCCTTCTAGATTTTTCAAATGTTTGGTTTGGAGGGTTTATCTTTTTATTTTGCAGATTTTTCAACGTTATTTTTGTATGTTTTTTTTAATGTTTCATACTATACTGATATCATCATTATTGCAGTCGCATGTAAAATATACATATTACTAATGCAATCATCAGTGGTTGAAGTGGGCCGGTATCCTGGCATTTCAGAGTTAGTTCTATACTTTCTGTGTTGGGGAAATACATAGAATAAGGGCAAACATGGCTGCAGAATGAGTAGTTCTCAAACTTCTCTACAGACCTTCAGAGAGTTGGGTCAGTGACTATTTTTGGAGTATCCCTGAAAGAAGATCAATAAAACTTACTTTATTTAGATTATCAAGAAATCACCACATATGAAAGCTGTATAGGAGCCTTGATAAAAAACCAAGAAAGACTAAAAGTGTGTATCACTCATAACCGCTCTGGCAGCTCTGAATTTCCATTTTGACCACTGGATAGAAGAAGTTATTTCTTGCAAATGTAAAATATGCATGCTCTTTTACAGACCAAAATTTCTCAATTTCCTTGTGTCACGTTTTTTATTTTAACAGAAGATAATCTGATCTACAAAAGATGGCAAAATGCCTCAAACAAAAATAATAGTACCAGCCAAAGTGAAAAAAAAGCCCCAGCTGTTACACTGTCTCTCTCTGTGCCACACCTCATTATGAAGAGGAGTGCACATGGACTCGTCAGAGAAGATAAATAAGAACAATTGTTCAATGGGAAAACTTGTCAAGGAATTTCAAATGGGATTTCAAAACAAAAGTTCAAACTTTCAAAAACATAATTTGCACATTAATAATTTAAAAAAATAGTTTAGTCTAAGCAAAACTGACTGAAACAGGCATAGTAGTTTAATCTAGCTTGAAGAAGAAATTCTAAACCACTGACCATTATCCTTTGGGAATACTGGAGTTAATAAGACAGAATCAGTGGCATCCACCTAACAGTCATTTTGTGCTCTTGGAGCTTTTCTCTCCTTTACATTTTGTGTGAAGACTTTTGTGTTTTTTTCTCTTACGCCTGTTAGCACCTTACAGAACAGCAGAGAAAAGGGCCTTGGATCATTATGTAAACAGAGCTGTATAAATCAAAATATAATTGGCATATAAAGCAGTTAATTAAAATGTCACTTTTCTTTTCATGGAAAGATTTTTCAAACATATTTTGGTGTCTAAAAACTCAGGCAGTCACCTACTGATATTGCAAAGCCAGCTAAGAGTCCAGTTCCTAGTGACTTCCATTTGTACAAGGTAACATGTTTGAATGGTTTAGAAATCACCCTTTTCCTATTGCAGTGGTCTCATTACTTTTAAAACACTGTTCCTGAGTCTTTTTTTAAAATGGAGTGCAAGCTTTTAAGCCTCCTGCTTCACCAATATTCATATATATATTTATTTATATATATGTACACACACATATATATTTACACTTAGTCAACTTTCTGAGCACCTCACAGAGAAAATTTGGTTCTGCACCCATCCTGGCACAGTCCCCAGTACGACTGACACCTGCCCCTGTCCTGGGGCTCAGAGAAGGGGCTTTTGCCCCAGGTCAGCAATGAGCAAGTCCCCCAGTCCAGCGCGAGTTGCTGTCCGCACTGGGTCAGTGCCCACTCAGGGTCTTTCTGAATTTCAAAATTAATAATTCTGCTCCACGCTCAGAAAGGCTGCTTTACTTACTGCCTGTAAATATGATTTATTTTCAAACTTAAAAACATCGGAGAGACATTCTTTTTCAACATTTCCCATGGTGTACAGTATGCAGGAGCAAAAAAGAGCTTCACAGGACCTAGAAAAAAAGAACAGAAAATACCAAAGAATGTCATGATGAAGTAACAATAAATACCTTCATTACTGAAAAGCTAGGGATATTTGTGTATTTTGATAAAATTTTGGTACTCTTCATATTTTGATATTCTGAGAACAGTTTACATAATGTGCTAGGGTATCCCTTCTATAAAGTGGCCAGGTCTCATGGACATGAAGGCTGATTTTTTTCTCAGAATCTGTAAGATGTCCAGTGAGAGGGAGACATGCAGAAAAGTTAGTGGTGTAAGATAGATGTAAAAGCAGTAATAACAATAATACAATGCTGCTTTGTCATTTATTTTCAACAGAAACTTTCTTGATGTTTAATGGCTAAGTACAACTTTTGTGTTTCATCTAGATGACAAAACATGGTACAATTTTTCACTTGATACAATTTCTGGCAGCACTGTGATTGTTAACTGCGGCTTTAAATTAGTGTTCTTCATTGAACAAAACTGACCAACATATTATCTCTCATCTGCAAAATGCATGAAAATGGAATCAATATGATCTGAAGTTACCCATAAGCCTGCTCTTGCTACAGATGGGTTGAGGAATCAGTATTATTCTATTGTGTGATATGACTATAAAAGGAAAGGCAATATGATATTTTTTGCTTGTTTGTGTCACAGGCGAAGGAGGAGCTAGTCAACTGATGATGGAGAGAACTGAATTGCAGATAAGAAATGCCAACAGGCATAAATCCATCTCCAGCACTTGCTTCAGAGTGGGGGTTGGTGAAAAGCCTTGCTCAAGGAGAGCTAATGTCCATCTCCCAAGACCCCCTCCCTTCAGGACAAGCGATGAGGTTACCAAGTGGGAATGCTAAAGGACTCGGGGAAATGGGGTGTTAGACTAGGTATCTCGATCAGATGTATGTTATAGATATTTTCATACATGGCTAACATTAACGTTCCTGTAGGCTAAAGCTCACAACCTTAACTCAAGAGTTGTACTATAAGGGGAAAACACATGAAAGACACTAAATGTGCCTTTAAAAGTAAGTGTAGTAGAGTCTGGGATGATAAACCGAGAACTGACTTACGCATAAATTCAACGTGATTGTAATCATGATTGTATTAGACCGTTACAGAGCAGGCTAATGTGAATGTCTTAACTGATTTTTTTTAATTTCAAAGATTTCCATTTTTAATTTATTTCCTTTAGTTCTTCAGTTTCATAATATTGATCACACCTTGTAAAATTTTTCTTTCTTATTAATATTTATTTTTCAGTTTAATATTTTTTTGGTTGTTGTGGTTTTTTTTGCTTTGCTTCACTTCAGTGTGTTTTTTTAGGGGGAGCTTCATTCTGACTTTTGGTTTGGTGTTTCTAGAAGTTCACGTTAAATATTTTCCCAGTTTTTCTTTCTTAACTAAGCGTACACATTTATACCATTCTATATTACCAACGACAGTAAAGAAAATGCATGTACTCACTTGTGTGAGAGGCTGCATATCATTTTCAGGTTTTCTAAATGGCTTAAACCCTGCATTTTTTAAAGATACTAAACACCCAGAGCAGATGATGGCAGGGATGAAGAGCTGCGGGTGCCAAGCCAGGGGCAGGGGATGGGTAAGACAGCCCCTTTGGGCTGTAGCAAGGGCTTGGATCTACATGAGATAACCATGAACACACCCCCTAATACTGCAGTCTCAGACTTAGCCTTGAGTGAAAGTCTCCTGTGTGGGAAGTGAAAAAACCCCAACAACTTTAATTATTTAACTTTTCTGCTGTAGCCTTACCATCTTGATTAAAGGAAGCATGTTTCCCCAGCACTTACCTGGGGGATCTGCCATTCCTGTCAATACAGACCTCCGTTCTGAAAGAGGAAGCCAGCCTAAGAATTTCCTAAGCTGTTTTCTGGCATGCACCCAGGAATGTAGATTTAAATTATTTTATCAATCCTGCATTCAGACCTACATGGAAAGCTAAAGAAGAAAGTTTCTGTAATAGCAAGAGAAGGCAAATGGGAAATGCCATCAGCTCTATCAAAGCAGTGGATGAGGAAGTCAGCATCATTCAGCCTGTCTTAATAGGAGGAACCCCAGGCACAGAAAGTTGGAGGGACTTGTCTGAAATGCCTCAGCAAAGCAGGGACAGGACTCTGTCTCACCTGCTGCACTTTAAGATATCTTAAAAGTGGCATCTGGCAATGCACTCACCTCTGATATCTGTTTTTACATTTATGGAGCTGGAGCTCCTAGGAATTACTTGACAGGCAAGGCACACAGACATACTTTGTAATACTTATGATACACCAGTCTACGTTTTGTCATATACTTTATGTTTTGATATGTTTTGGGAAGCTCACTTGAATATCAGCAGGATCACTGTTGCTGATAAAACTTCCATGGAGTATGGGCTTCTCCTGTTAACATTATTTCAGAGTGCTAAGCACCCATTTCAGTCCAAAAGAAGTTCTCTCTAACAAAAAGGGTTGCTAGGATGAGTAGTATATCCTGTTATCAGCCTCATTAACAACACATGCATTATATTATCAACCCACCTGTCTGGATATGAAATTGAATATTAAAATTTGATTTAGCCAAGATCATGTCAAAGGCAATTTTTCAGCTTCCTCAGAATAGATGATTTTTGCAGCCTATTCATTTCAGCTTACTTATTGTTAGTAACTGTTGATAATAATATTTGTGATTATAACATTGTCATTTCTGAGTTGCTGAAGATGGGTGGGCCAAACCTAGGAACATAATCAGAAAGACAGCCTTGCAAAAAACTAGAAATATTAAACATGATGCAAGGAGTACAAGGTGAAGAAAAATGGGGTGTGGAAATGAGAATGATTAGAGCAATGCAATCATGAAATTGTTCACTCTGAGATGATGCCTGCCTTCTGTGTCAAACCTTTGGAGTCAACAGTAACACAAAAATATTCAGATTCATAAGCGCCCTGCGTAATGGTCACCTGCTACTTTGTCAAGCAGTTAGCATCTTCTGGCTGCCTTCGTATTCTCCCAATCTGTGTCCTTTTATTGATAATGAACAGCCAGTGAGTTTTATCTTCTGGTGAAGCCAAATTCACCGACTCTAGCGTTTGCAGTATGGTCTAGGCTTGTGTGCAGGTTAATGTTGCCTGCATGAGTTACTGCCATGACTCTCTGTCAATGATGTGTCCCACCACTGAAAATCAGTATTACTGCTCTTGGCCATCTTTCTACTATGACAAGCATAGGAGCACTTCCCAGCTCCAGGGCCCAGCTGCACAGCCCAGGAACTTTCCAAGACCCATGTGCAAACCATGCCACTCCCTTGAGTTTTCTGTGTAAGGCAGGCCTGGAGCCATGAAGCACAGACTTCTGGTATAAGATAGAAAATTCGCTGGCACATCCCCATGGTGGCAGCAGCTGGGAGGTGATATCAGAGGACACATCCGGTGCTGACCAGTGAAGTTCTTCAGAGGTCTTCAACTGTTATGGTGGAAAGTCAAGAAAGTCTTAAGGGCACATAGCCCTCCCCATCTCTCTCAAACCCCAACATTATCTTCTCTTACCCATTATTATTTCCTGAGGAAGAGTTAATTCAGGAGGCAGAATTATTCTTGCCCTCAGAGCCTCAAGAGAAAATGGTTGGTCAACACAGGCACGGGTGGAAGACCTGTGAAGAGCTTACATATCTGTGGGTGTTTGTTTGGATTCACTTATTACTGAACCATCCCAAGCTTCCTCACTTTCTGCCACCATCCCAAGCTTCCTCACTTTCTGCCACTGTACCTCTTAGAGGAAAAGAGGATAAGCAGATTTTTTTTCTCTCATTGAGTTTACATAGATTATCTTCAGTGTCCAGAAAGAAAGAACTGAAGGCTCTGATAGACTTTGGGCTGGTAGACTTTGGACTGCCCAGTCCCATGAGTGGGAGGACCATGAGTGTGGGAACAGTGACTTTCCATTTGTGGACACTGAAATTGTAAGGGACCAGCTGTATCAGCTGAATGTTTACTAGTCCATGGGGCCTGATGCGATTCATCTCAGAGTACTGAAGGAGCTAGTGGATATTATGGCAGGACCCCTCTTGATCATCTACCAAAGGTCTTGGGAGTCAGGGGAGGTCCCTGCTGACTGGAAGCTAGCCAATGTTATTCCAATCTACAAAAAGGGCATGAGGGAAGGCCCAGGGAACTACAAACCTGTTAGTCTAACCTCAGTTCCTAGAAAAATTATGGAGAAGATTATACTGCATACTACTGAAAGACATTTAAAGAATAATGCAATTATTAGGCACAGTCAACATGGGTTCACAAAGGGAAAGTCCTGTCTAAACTAATTTGATATCCTTCTATGATAAGGTCATCTGCCTAGTAGATGATGGGAAGTTTGTGGATGTAGTTTTTCTGGATTTTAGTAAGGCTTTTGATACTGCCCCTCACAGCATCCTTCTAGACAAGTTGTCCAACTGTGGGATGAGCTGGTTCAGAGTGCACTGGCTGAAGGTCAGAGCTCAAAGTGTTGCAGTGAATGAGGTGACCAGTCAACAGCAGTGTTCCTCAGGGTTCAGTTCTAGGGCCAGTTCTGTTCAGTGTATTTATCAATGATCTGCATGCAGCAGTTGAATGCACTGTTAGCAAGTTTGCTGATGATAGCAAACTGGGAAGTACTGTTGGCTCTCTTGAGGGATGGGATGCCTTGCAGAGGGATCTAGACAGATTGGAGCATTGGGCTATGATTAATGGGATGAAATTTAACAAGTCCAAATGCCGGATTCTGCAGCTAGGATGAAGTAAAACTGGGCACAAGTACAAGTTCAGAGAGGCGTGGCTGGAGATCAGCCCCGCAGAAAGGGCTCTGGGGGTGCTGGTCGGCAGCAGCT
>JANZLQ010000029.1:6086424-6121634 GCA_026212715.1 Elanus axillaris | reverse complement strand
TTCTATTCTATTCTATTCTATTCTATTCTATTCTATTCTATTCTATTCTATTCTATTCTATTCTATTCTATTCTAAGGCAGTGTAATAGTCATCAAATAGCAACCTGGGTCTCCAAAGCAGTAGCTGCAATTGAGTATAAAAGGTTTGTGTTGTTTGTCCAGACGAGGTTTTGCTTTTGTTTCTCGTGAAAGAGCATCTGTTTGTAAGGAATGGACTGTGCCTTGCCCCTAACTCACTTTCACCAGAGAGGCCCAGGATCATAGCTTTGACCCGAAGGCAGGAGTGCTGGAGAGAGGTGAAGGCAATAGATTTCTGGCACAGAGAAAAATTCTAAATACATCCATCATGAACAAAGCTTAGCTTAACTTTTACTTTGAAGTGAAATGAAAGGAAGGAGATACTCTGCACAGTTTTTATTCAAATATCACAGAAAAGAATAATGCTAGAGACTTATGGCTCATATTAATGAAAGATGAACATCTTGTATTCCTGGTGAGATTAGCAAAGTCATTATGAATGCATATCTTCACTAGCTTGAGCCTATGATGGTGATTTTGGAGCTGCTGTTTCAGACATGTTTAGGTATGAAGACAGGCAGCCTTGGAGCAGGGAACTGAAACCAGAGGAGAGGCATAGCTGTTGCTGAGCCAAGAGAGGAGGTTAGTACAATAAGGTTAGACAGGTCAGTGGCAGGACCTCTGTGTTGCTTCCCTGCAGGTTACTAATATCTGGGATGCTGCATGGAAAGGACAAAGCTTGCCTATACAGTGGTCTGGTTTTTCCTAGTTTACTAAAGAAAAAAATAATTATTAAAATTCTGATACAATAGGAGAAAGAAAACCTCTTTAACTGAGACAGTAAGCAAAGGCTATGTGAGTGCAAAATAAATGGTTTATATTACTGTTTTTTTAATGTGCAAGATGGTTAAAACATCATTTGCAATATATAATTAACTTCCTTCTTGTTAGCCTAATACATTGGCTTAACCATTTTACCTGAAGACTGGTCAATTTATAAATCTATCTCAGCTGATAAATTGCCTGACTTGCTTTGTGCACAGGTGAAGTTGATATACTTACCTGTGCTTCTGCCAAAATCTTGTCAGCACTTCAAAGCTTCTGGACATATTCCACTGCAAGTTTCTATTCTTGTGTAGGTTTGGAGACAAAGAATCAGTCTTGTAATAGGGATGCACAGATTTATTAAACGCCAGTGCTGTATTTGGTATTATACTGAGCATCAAAAGCAACTGAGGTCACATCATAACTTGTAGGACTGAACCTGTGTGTTGCAGTAGTGCACAGAGACTGCCCAGAGGCTGCCCTCAGCATCAGACCGGATTGTGTTTGTTGCTAAAACACTCACACTAACAGGCCTCCCTTCTGCAGAGGTCACAGTGCAGAAAAAAAAGATTCACAAGTTTAGAAGACTTTTCAATCTCAAGTTGATATTTTAAACCAGTCAGAACTCCGCTTCTCCACTTGTAATCCTGCTTTCCTTTCTGTTATCTGAATTGAGGATGCACTTTAAGTTATTTTTATAGGTCAGTATAATACCATGGTTTCTGAATAAATGATATATTCACTACATGGATGCTGTAAACTAAGTCTATAATTATTCAGGTGATACTATGTCCCATGGATCCATGTATGCACATGTGTATGTACATGGTGTGTACAAAGAGGCACAGCAGAGAAAGAATGGCATGTCAGGAACATCATCCCTCTGCTTCCCTCAGAGAGTGTGTAGTACTTTCCAAAGCGCTTATCTTGAAAATAAAATATGTATACACATTTGGTTCCAGACGTCTTGCAGCCATTATAGCCCATTAAACCAAAAAAGTTCTACTATTTATATTAAAGTGCAAATATTTTAACATTATTATCTCTTCAATTATTTATTTCAGCTTTTTGAATCATCAGTGTTATATGAAAGATAATTAGTGGTACCTGACTGCATCTCTGGAATTTAAATAATGCCAAAGGCTTATATTATATCCACAGAAGCTTAAAAAAAAAAAAAGTTAAAGCTAGGTTTTGGGAATAGTAGGGTCACCAAACCAATGTGGATAAGTAAAACTCAGTCCTAATGTTTGAAATATGTTCTATACTTTACTGTTTAGATCAGGCTTTTCAGTGGCTAAAAAGTAAAACACTAATAATACTCATTTGGAAAATTTGCTTTTAAGATATATTTTGTTTAACTGAAAATGCATTAGAAATCTCATGAGCTATCCTCTTTATAGATAAAGAAGAGAACCTCTGTGCTGGCACAAAGAACAACCATAATCCTACATCTAAGGGAGAAAAAAGTCAAAGCGGCAAGAAAACAAAGAAGCTCTAGGAGCTGTAGGAGCAATCTGGAGCTACCCAGGACCAATTCTGTGGCAAGTGGAGGCTCAACTTCCAAGCATCTAAGTGGCATGACTGTCAAACATGTCAAGCATCACCAGATTAGTGCTGCTAAGATCAGGCCTGCTAATTAGAAAACCAAGTTGGGTAACAGCATCACAGCATCACTTCAGAAGGAGGTTTTAAGAATCTAACTTCAGCAGCCCCTAAAAAAAAAACAAACCCCAAACCACCAACCAGAAAATCTTGGCTTGGAAATCTAAAGCATGAAACCCTATGCTTACATAATTTAAAGGTGAATTTGCTTTAGGTGGTGCAAAGTTAAGTATCGTTTTCAACAGGTTTGACTTCAGATAAGCAAGTGGAAGAACAGAAGCATGCCTGGGCATAAAGGACAAAGTTATGAAAGCGTGTCTGGAGCACTTCTTCACTCTTCCAGTGTGTCTCCCTCAGCTAATTTGCTAATCTTTTGCATATGGTAAGGAGAATTTTTTTCTGTTCTTTAGGAACAATGTCACTGGTTTTCAGTGTTGTTAAAATGTGGGGTACTCGGTTCAATTTTGCAGTTTGTTCTCCCAACTAAAAAAGAAAAATCTATACTGACATTTCACATTTTTACAATATAGATGTTAGTAGGACCCAAAGGTATGTGTGTTTGGCCTTTTGGTAGCAGTTGCAGCTAAAAAATTCCTATCTTACCTCAAAATAAGCTATTTTCTGAATGGTGGTGCTACCTCATGCATGCTGCAGAAGTTCTGTCTTCACAGGCGGAAGGCATGCAAGGACACATACCACTTAAGAATTGGTGAAGTAAACACCAGGGATAAAGTCTGTGTATAAACTTGAAAAGCTGAACATTCATGACAGGGTAGTTTGGATTTTTTTAGATATATACGCATACATATATACACACACATCTAAATCTCTAAATCTATTCCAAGCCCATGATCAGCCCCAAATGAGCCAGGAATGTATGTCTAAATTCACACAAGAAACCTCACCATCTCAATTTAAATATATTGTACTAAAGCATCCATGGTTTCTAAACCCTGAGCAATGCTATACTGTTATCCTGTCTTGCTGCTTTCGGTACCCAAAGGCAAGTAAACCCCAGAAGCATAGTGCTGTCATCCTAGTTTTACTTTCAATTTTTTTCCGTGCTTGCCAAGAGAATGTGATTGAAAGTCACATTCCCATGTTGGCTCACACAAAGTCCTGGCTGTTTGGATGACTGTGTTATCTCAGACACCCTGCACAAATTCTGCACCTGGATCCTTCCCCCTTGAAAGCTGCTGCGCAGGATGGGCAGACGGGAGGGTGCTGAGGGCAAGAAGTGATGAAGACGATGGGTCTGAGGAGGGCTGTGTGTTAGGAGTGGCACTAGAGCCAGGTACCTGCAATGGCACTTGCATGCTTTGCCTGACTCTGGATAGCAGCTTGGAGGAGACATCTTAAGGTTCTTTCAACTGTAGGTTTTACAAGGCACAGCATTTTAATGAGCTTTTCCCATCCTAATCTCCATTGGCTAGCATCAGACAAATCTCAGAGCAGACTGCTTGTCAGTCTTAGCACTTCATACATACACAGTCACTTCTTTCTGTTTTAATTAGCAAGGAAATACCAGATTAGGCTATCTATGGTGCCCTGTCTCACCTATTTCTAGCGTTATTTGATAATATCTCTTCCTCCCAGCCTGTGCACAGCTCTAACCATCTGTTTCCACTGGCACGTCATGTGGGAGACAGACAGAGAGACAGGCACACTCTTCTCCAGCTCCCACTGCAGTGGGGCTCAGGGAGAGGTTAGCAGGAGTTGTGCTGGGCGGATGCTCCTCCTGATGCCTTCACACGTGGTGGTGGGAGGAGAGCTAATCCCTTACCTGCCCCTTCTTCCAGGATAGAAGGGAGGGATGGATGAGAGAAAGGAAACCAGTGCCTTTCCTTCTAGCCCTTAGAGCCTGTACTCTAATTAATGGAGTATGATTGATGGTGATTACAGAAATCCCAACACAGACTTTAGATAGCAATGACCAGGTATTTGTATACGCTGCTGCAGGGCACGATCTGTGGTCTTCATCTGCTGTCTTTGCTGAGGCTCAGGGAGCATTTACACTTCCATAGCACTAACAAACCAGCTGTCATGACACTACTGGGAGTGTGATTGCTTCTTTTTAAGTGACTGTGTAGAGCAGGTATGTGAGCCACAAGAAAAGCATGCAGTTTCTTGTCTAATCTGACTGCTCAGGCAGTGATTGCTGTGTGAATTGCATGACTAATAGCACAAAGACATTCTGAATCCAGCCTTATTCAAGCATGTACCAGGACCCTGAAAAAGTAGCCATTTACATGGATGTTTTTGCTGCCTTAGTCATCACTACATTGATAATGACTTCAGGTGCTGCCCTGCCCCTTCAAATTATTTTGGCTCATGGATACCCCCGTCTTTTTTTCAGAGCGGATCTTTGTGGTGTAGCCTGCATCTGAGTGTTGAGGCAATGAGAAAGTGGATGTCACATGGTTCAGTAATCATTGTTGAAATATCATCATTGGCAACAGTAGCTAGTAAAATCAAAAGCATCTCTCTAATACAGTGCTTTATTGAAAATTAGTAATTGGACATGGAAATCACTGAGTAAAATTAAGGTTATTTTCTTTTTCCTTTGAAGAGGGAGAACCATGGTATTTCAACACTCTGTAACCAATAGAAATAGAAATAGAGAATACTTAATTCCTAAGGAGTGACCCCTGTTCTTTTCATTTCAACAACTAGCTTTTGTGGAATGATCACAAATTTCCATATCACCCACAAAAAATATTTTCAGATGTCAGATTTTTTATTTTCTTGGGGAAAAAGCCGATGACCAGGCTTGAGCCTAAAATATGTATTTTAGTGTTTTGCATAATGTAAATATTTCTGGTTTACATTTTATTTACATAACATATTACATATAACCTTCTTTAATGCAATGGCATTGTTATTTTCTGGTTTTATATGAGCACTAGTAACATAGGCATCCGAACTGTTTTTATGTGTCAGACAAAGCCTATAAAGCATTGTATCTGGTCAAGGATCTTTGCATATTCTATGCTTGTATACTGAATTTTCAGAAGATGTCTTAATAAAAATATTAAGTGGAGATAATGACATGAGAATGTATCACATTACTAGCCATAGACATAAGACTAAAGTTCCCTCTAGCCTAACAGCTTGCCTTTGAGAGTGACCAACAGCAGTTGCCGAGTGTAACAGCCAAGTTCAGAGGGGAACTCCCAGAAAAGGGTCATTGGTGGTTAGGAACTTCATGAGCTGGAAATTGCATCCATACAGCTATGCCTAATAGTATTTGATGCACCTTCCTTCCATTAATTTGTTTTAACACTTTTATACCACCAAAACATCCTCTGGCAACAAGTTCCTCAGATTTAGTTATGTGCAATGCGAAAAGGTTCTTCCTTCTGTTCTTTTAAACATGAGGACATATTATTTCACTGAATGTACTCTGTTATGAGAAGCAGCAAGTAGTTGTTCATTAGTCACCTTCTCCAGGTCATTCACTGGCATCCCTACTGAACAATGTGGACTTACACAACAAAATAAAGTGCATACCTTCTAAGAATGACTACTAAACTTCTCTTTTAATCAAGAGTCACCCTTCCCTGTAAATAACAGTCATTATGCACCATTAAGGATGAACTTGGTGCATTGCTGGAAATCAAGATCAGCTTGTTTTATCTCTTTAGTTGTTCTGGATTCTGTCTTTCATCTTTAGGAAGTGACTGACCTAGAGACTACTGAATTCGCAGAGAAGGATGTCTTTGAGTTTGCTGAACTTTGGAACAGGTCCCAAGAGGGGAGATCTGCTTCTGTAGGTGAAATGGGTTTCCCTAATTTCTGTAATCAAGGAGAGCAAGAAACACCTCTACAGGAGTCTTGAATACAGATCCATGAAGTCAGAGTCCTAAATTATGTGAATCATGCTTTTAGTTTATTCTCCTGACACAGGTGCATTTAAATGCTCTACCAGAAGACCTGAAACAGCCACCCTTGCTAGGCCTTGCAAATGCTCTGCTGAAGAACAGACTGGGGAGATTTCTCACATCCCTAAATCCAAGAAATAAGTCCCTAGAGGGCCTAAAGTGCATCAGTGGGGGCTGAGCAGCATTTTGTGTGTCTGCTATTGGTATGATGCAGCCTGTTTCCCATAGCCTATCACGCCTGCTCTGTAGACCAGCTTTCCTTTATATCCCTCCAAAGCATAGATAGATTGATATCACTGCCTAATGTAAGCATCACAAATACATATACAGTCAATAGAGTGTCACCTGCTCAAGACAACTCAAAGATGAGCCTCCAGAGATGGCTCCTTCTGACTATTTAGAAAGTTGAAGCGACTGTACTTCTAACACTGCAGCTTTGATGGGTGGGTGCTTAGTGAGGCAGGTAGGATTTATCTGGGCCTGAGTTCCAAATTGTGCGTGAGCTGAAGATGTGACCGGCTTGCACTGGTCACTTAACGATGGACAGGCTTACTCTGCATTGCTCCATCGTTCCTGTGTCAGGTTCTGTTGCAATCTGGCCCATGGACATCTCAGACAAGTTGCTGAAGAACATCTAGACTAGGTTGGGTACCTATTACCAGTCTAATTAGAAGGAAGCAATTACTGGGTTTACACATACAACTGAGATTCTGTGCAAGCAAATATCTACTTTGGCATTTATTGAAGTGGTTCTTTTCAAGTACTTCTTACAAAAATGTTTGTCTATTGATTTCTATTAATTGTGTATAAAATGCAAAGATTTAGGTTTGTTATAAAGTTATGCATTTTATCCAGGCCTTTCTCAGAAAATCCACCTGTTTTTGTTTCTTCTGGAATCTCAGGAGACTAATTTTCTAGTTTGGTCACCATAACATGGAGGAAAGGCGTTGCGCCTCTGCAAAGTTTCTCTTCCTATTGCTATCCAGTTTAATTAACACATCTTTTGCTACACCTTTTAAAACTCCTTGCTTTCTGTTTTCTACTTTCATTTTTCCCACATACCACCTGCCACAGCAGCCGCAGCTCCCAAGGAGCGCAGTGACGGCAGGGCTGCCTCTGAGCGCAGCGGGAGCCAACAGGACAGCAAAAACTGATGCCAGGTGTTCACTCACCCTACGTAAGTTAAGTAAACAACACATTACATTTTTTATGTTGTGCTTACTTTAAGTCACTTGAACTTACGTATACTAGAAAATTTAGAGAAATATGTCTTCTCCATGTTGCCTATTTTCTTTTTTTTTTTTTTGTTATTTTCTCCCTTCTGGTGGTTTATGTGGGAAAATTGCCTCGAGAAAACCCTTGTAAACCAGAAGATACATATTTTTCTAATTTGTTTGCATGGCATTTTGGCTGAAATTGTTCAGACCTAAGCCATGCAAATCTGAAAGTGACCATTTTCATTATGGTCTGCTACCCATCCCCAGTGGCAGTACGTACTTGCAGGGACTGACGTTGAGCCCCGTGGCATCTGGGGGATAACTCAGGGCTCTCCCTCAGGAGGGCAGGCCTTGTCACCTTGGTAAATCCTTCCCTGGCATATGCAATGAGGGATCCTCTCTCTCTAGAGTTTTACAGCCCCCCCAGCTTCCTTTTCTGGTGTCCTCTCTGAGGAGAGCTCCCTCGCCGCTATGGAAGGCACACAAGTTTTTTCTGATAATTTAGTGTATCTAATGCATGCATGAACTATGACAGCGTACTCAAACACATATTCACAAATTAATGAATACAGTGGGAATGTATAAACACTTTACATCTGTCAAAAGATAGTAAGATGCCTGTGAGACTTTAGACAATATTAAATTGTCTGCCATTTGGCTGAATTCACAGTCATCCCTGCCTCACCTCCCCCCTGCATGCGTTCCTCAGCTAGAGATGTACCGAATTTGAGCTTGAGAGAAAGCTGCCTCTTGCAGCAAATTTGAAGAAAAAACCCACATGCCGCTGACCCACAGATTGCCATCTTTGAGCTTCTAAGATACTTCTAAACCATTTGGGTTTCTTCATACACAAAGGATGAGAAAGTGAAGCCAACAAGAGAAAAGCAGGTATTAAGAACAAGGAAAAGTCTTCAAATACTGGATTTCACACTAGTGTGTTGTTATGAAAAAAGTAAATCCTTACTGACAGTTTGTGCCTTTATTACTGTGATGAATAAAGGATGTTGTCAGAAGAGGCAAAGATTAAACATTAAAAATGTCTTAGTCATTGTCAGATATAAAATTGATGCCTCAACAATAACAACAACAAAAAAAGAGCTGTCATATTAGCAAGTTATCCATTTGGTTTCTCAAGAGTATGACAGTGCACATGTAATTAGACAGGGAATGAGAGTGGTGAAAATGGAGAGGTGTGGCTTCATACAGCACTGAGTACAGGCACACACCTAAGAAAACAGGCAGTCACTCAGGAAACTGATAAACACTTTCTGTACCCCACATCCAAGGTGATAAGCTGAACTCCAGCAAGGCAGAACACTTTGACCACTGTTTCAGCCACGTACCTGAGAAGTGCAGGTCTGCCAAACTAGCTTTAGAAAGGTGTGTGAACCCTAAGCACGCTTCAGCAAAGCACTGACTTTGAGTTGACTGATCTGCAAAGATATGCCACTCTGGTAACAACACATATATATAAAATATTCTTTTTTGCCCTCCCACCTTTAGACTATGATCTGACTGTAACTGTGTATATCTTATTTGTTAATTAAAGGCAAGCCTCTTTGGGAAAGAGAATTTAGTTTTAGACATGTTTATAAAAATTACAGCATGGTATAAATGTTTTATATCAGTAGTAATGGTATTAATAATGGGGAAGCAAGAAAACTTTTGTGTGGTGCACAACAGAATCTTTCTTGAAAAGAAATACTTGTTTTTTTCCCTTCTAAGGTATTGCTCAGCTATTTCAGACTTGAAAGGAACTGCAAACAAAACCAGAAATGTAAAGAATTTATATGAAATTAAAAAATAAATAAACTGTTAAAACAAGGGGATTCTGAATATTTTGGATAATGGGACTAGGTGCCTATAATAAGCTTACATGAGAACTTCGTATATTCTGAATGCTATTGGTTGTCTCTGTGTAAAATACAAGATCTAAAATAACCTAATAGTCTTTTTCTTAACAGTTGTCAAAAAAAGCTAAAAGAAGGGTAATAAATCAACCTCACTCTACTGGTACAACTGGATTTAGGAAACTGCTGAGAAAGACTGTCACAGCCAGTAGCTTGGTATGGAAATTGCTAAGAAAGCAAAAAGCAGGCTGTCATTCTCTTCAGTGAACCTATCTCTTTCAGCTTTCATCAAACCCATAGACTAGAGACAGAAAAAGTTTTTCTAAGAATCCTGTTAAATTTCAGTCATGATTTGTCATGAATAAAAAGCCAATCCTCAAAAAAACCCTATGAAAACCAGCTCCCACTATGGACACTATTTGTGCTCTTCTTTGCTGTTGATCACTAGAAATGGCTGGAAAATATTGTCTGATATATTTATACCTGTTGGTACAACCTTGGAGCTTCTCATTTTCTGGGGAAAAAAAATAACATTTTGAATTCTAATTTTACCATAAAGTTGAAATGATTTGAGGAAAGATCGTCAAAAACTTCACTTTTTTCTAGATCACTCCAGATTTGATTCTTTACCTTTTGAATAGGAGGAGGCCATCTGGAAAAGTTTGAGGAATCTGCAAATTAAGTAATTTGTGGTGGCTGCAGTAGCTGAGTTTGCACTTGATATTTTTTCCTGGAAAAGAAAGGTACCACCTTCAAGTAATGTGGTGCTTGGCTAGTGTCTCTGCACAGACATAGCAAGCAAAACAAAAGGGTTGGACCACCAGCACCAATGGAAGAACATTCCTAAATCCTGGTTTTCACCCTGAGCTGTGATTTCCCAGATGCTTCTCCCAGTCCTCCTGCCTCTGCTGGTGGGAATGGTAGTCGTTCAGAGAGCAGTACAGCTGAATCCTCTTTTTGTGTTGGTCACTGTTGCCTTTCATTAACCTACTGCACCAATTTCCTCCCGAGCACCTTTCCTTTGGGGTGTGGTTTTAAGAACAGCAGCAGTGGCTGGAATAATAAACTCTTTCTCCCCTTGTCCCAGACAGCTGCATGACATTGCTGCACCAGAGGAAGCAGTTCATACGTTTTAAGGCTAGAGGGGACCATTACAATAATTTTACTTGCCACGCATTAGAAATGGAGTACATAATTCAGCAATATATCTGGTCTTGACTTAAAGCCTTTGCATGCTGGATATTCCATCACTTCCCCTGGTTATTTGTTTACTATTTATTATACTTCCACCTGAAGAATTGGCTCTGCATTTATGGCTTTCTCTAGCGTACAGGTTCCACACTGTGTCTTGCTATGGCTTAGTTTACTGAAGTTAAAGAGTTCTGTAATGTCAAAATCTACCACTCATGTACATAATTATGGCACATGAAAATAGCTATGGACCTCTCTGCTCCCAGTCACAAGTGGTAACACCAGCAACAGCCACAACTCGCTTTTCCTCCTAGAAGACATTGTGAGCTGCAAGACACTTTCCTCAGTCTCTGTTTACTAAAGCAGTCTCCATCTTTTAATCAAGAGCTCCCTGTTTTCCTTTTCTTTGCATCTGAACTATGCAATTAGATTTAAATACATAGATGGCTGATTACACACTATTTACAGCAGACTTTGAGAGAAGTGAGGGCGCTGGGCAACAGCCATTCAGAAACTCCTAGTAACTGGTTGTCACCGCAAGAGTGATTGATGAGGGGACGTTAGTCCCTGTATACAAACGGTCCTGTGCTGTTTCCTTTCTAAGCAACATAACTCCCCTGCACACCAGGCCACAATCTGCTTTGCTCTCCCTTCCCCCTTCCTCTCATGCAATCACTCACTGGAAGAGTGATCCCTCAGAGAGCTTACTTCTCCCAGAAGGAAGTACCCAGAAAGGCAACAAGCATATCTGAGAAGGAGGTTTTTTGTCTCCTTCTACCCCCTAAACTGGGTCCATCAGTAAGGCTGGAAACTCCAGTTGTAGGAGCATAAGATTGATGGCTAAAAAGGAAAGGAGCTGAGTGGTCCCAAACCATTCCCAAAATCTTTGGAGTAAAGTCTTAGTGCAGCTGAGGATAATAATAACACCCCCTGCCCCCATCATTTCTATGAGAAAAGGTTGTCATGCCCAGTCTATATATGCCTTACTCATATGCGGAAGGGAATACACATATTTTAAGTACAGGTTCTGTGTAACTTGCTTTCCAGGACAAAAAAAGGAAACAAAGAGGGAAGAACACACTGGAATCCCCCTGGCTAGTCTGGAGGCATCTTTAGTTCATTTAACTTTATGCACCTAACTTGGGTAAATCAAATTGGAGCACAGTCTCCCTGTGCACTCAGTGGAGAGGAAGTCACATGTAGAAGATGAACCAGAGTGTTCAAGATCTCAATTACTTGCTGGAGACACTTATCTCCTCCCAGTGACTACAGAGGGAGCACAGGATGATGACATTTAGCAAGTCAGAGCATCAGCTAGAGGCCTACAGTGAGTTAGCTTTCCATCCCTCTGAAGAAATCCACTGTACAGATATTTCTCCACTTATAGAAGTTATTCCCCATGGTGCAACTACAGAAACAATGTTGTATGGCTTAAGCGAGCTGCATGGCAGCTCCAAATCTAAACTTTGTCTTTTGGACGTTTAAGTGAATTCTTTAGCAGCTTTTGCAATGACCCTGCAGGATCACATTGCCATTTTGGCTAAATTCAAAGCAAATATATAAATGAATAAACTGGTTTTAACTCCTAAGTAGTTTGCAATACAGGCTGTTTACATACAGCATTAGCTGCAAATTGTTCACAGTCATCTGCAGATCTTGTGGATGCTTAGCACAAAGCTAAAGCTGACTCCTAAAAAGAGAGAAGGATGATTCAGTAGTTAGGGTGTACGTGTGGCTCATTCCCTCTTCTGGTGCCCTTCCTCTGCAACATTGGGTAAAGCATCTACTCATGTTCCAGCTTCAGTGCTCAAACTATCCATTAAATGGAAAATACTGTCCTTTTCTAGGGTCGTTATTATAAATCATACTACAGTCAAGCACCATCAAGATGCAGTCTGGCCAGGTATGAGATCAATTGTTCATCCCTGAAAGTATTTGCAATGAAGGACCGAAGTTTTGCTTGGTGAACTCGAGCTTCCAAGCAGCTTGTGTAACTGCAGAGGCTCTTACTCCTTTGCAGCTTCTCTCATCTTTTACTTCATCACTTTGTTGCTCTAATTCGTCAAGCAGGACATGTAAACTTCCAGAGATAAATGAATACCGCACATTCCATCAGGCTCATGCTCCACAGTCCTTTCAGTGCCTTAAACATATGATAGTTTCAAAGCTTTGACAGCTGGCTGGAAAAGAAGCCTCAAGGCTTACACTCTGTTTAGATATGTTACCAGCCCACTTCTGCATAGCTTGCAAAACAAGCTCCAGTGTCTATGCTGCAGCTGCATTTACAAGAAATTCCACAGAGGCATGAGAAGGCAAAAGACAATCTATCCTGTCTTTTGCAGATTACAAATTCAGCCAGCAAGGAGGCATTCATACCTCTTACACTTGGAAATTAACCATACGATCCACGGCACTGGCAGCTGAACCTTTTTTGGCCTAGAAACCATGAGTGGAAATACGCTGATTTTGAGCATGCTTGGAGACATGGGCACGAGAAGGATGAATCACCCCTGAGAGCCGGCATAATTCGAACCGCCCTAGCCACTGTCAGCAGGAGTCACTGAGCCTGAGGGACAGCTGAGCAACCCAGTGCGGGGAGAGAAGGCTGCATGGCAATTTTGCAGTGGTATGCAAGGCAAAGGAAGTTTGAGAGCGTTGTGCCCGCAATTCCTGCATGTCCGGTTGCCTCAGCTACATCTCTCATAAGGTTATGCTAGTAGTCTGCAGACACCCTAACGATATACAGGTGACTGAGTGCACTGCATTGCACTGGAGTCCTCTGCTGAGAAGGATGTCTTTGCTAGGGACTGTAGGCACCTGCCCAGCAGCCTGCCTCTGGGTTGTGTTGTGGTTTAACACGCTAAGAGTTAAAGCAATGTTTCCCTCTGCAAAAAGCAGTCCTGCTTTTCCTCCTCATGTGAGCAGTCCCATGGAGCCAGAGGAACAAGCTGGGCTTGTAGGTTACATGTATACGTAAGCTTCAGTTACACCTCCATGAATTGGAGTAGGTCTTGCACTTCACTGAAACTAGCTGGGATGTTTCATTGCTGTTAGAGAGGAAAGGTGACAGACAGCTCTAGACCTTTTTCACTCATTTGGGAGTTCCAAGAGCAATTTCCTAGTACAAAAGCAAAGGGCCAAGTGAAATATAATATTATTACTGTAATCATTTGGTCATCCTTGCCTTCTGAAGCCAAATCTTTTCAGAAAAATAAATATTTCTGACCAGGCTTCTCTAATAAGGCATTCATTGATCAGAATTGAGTTACAGCTTTAAGTAATCCTGAAATTCAGAAGTCTAGGGAAGTTTACAAAGCATTTACCTGATTTACTGACCTTATGAAAGCAGGTTTTATTTTAAATTAAAAATAGAGGTAGCAGAGCTTTTCTGCAAGAGAGAGGCACAGTTTTTCTTTCAATTGGGAGAAATATAAAATAACAAAGCCCATGAGGCAAAGGAGTCTGCTGTGAACATTGAGATTTGCTTGTTTTCCCTAAAGCAAAGGATTTTAGCATAGGTTCTGAAATAAATGTTTGTAAAAAAAATATTTCACAGAGAAAGATACATTAGCAATAATTTTGGCTGAGAAGAGTAGAGGAAACCTGTGAAGCGAGAAACAACAGTTCATGTAGAAACTTAGTTTTAATAAGATCAAGTTTTGCCCTGCTGTGTTTTGAAACTATCTGGAAGAGCCTGTTGCCTTCCACAAAGAACAAACACAGCTAAAATTACTAACGCAATGACTCTACTTAACAAACAACTTAATACCTGCAGACTTTCTAACTGGGTGTGGAGGTGTAATTTGCTCTTTTGGATCTCTCTGCTTGGACAGAAGCCAATGTAAACTCCCAAGCCAAGTCACTCTGATTTAAAAACCATTTTCTGAAGCTCTTGGTTCCCATGAAAGCCTGATATCTGTTTAATAACCAGAGATTCAGATACAATTGAAACACTTCACTTGGAGGCTTTGTCTGAGTAAAGTCTGTAAAAGCAGAAGCACAAACGTGCTTTAGAACACACAAATACCTATGCAGCGCACCTGGGTCCTTCTAGGTTAATAAAAGGAAATATTTACAAATTGAAAGTATCTGTTTATATGTATTAGACCATCAAACACAGGCATGTGCGTTAAAAAGATTTTTTTTTATATGAAGGCTGCATTGTACTTCTAATATCTTTGAACATCAGGCATTGTTGTTTCTAATGTTAACTGGAGAAAATCTCTGCAATGAATTCCAGCCACTTTCACATTGTCACAAAAATATTGTGACTGTTTTTTTGAGGCACAGCAATCAGATGCAATAGTAAAACTTTCTACTTATGTCTAAGAGATCACGTATGTTTCTGTTTACCTTTTTATAAAACTCCCTTGGACACCTTTAATCTCTAAAGCCTGGAAGCGCTCCAAGGCTCTCATAATGCAATTGCATTGACTTTTTTTCCCCCAAATCCAGATTCATTTCCACTCATCAAAATATGTGATATACTTTCATCTGGCATGTAAAGCAGGCAAAACTTTAAATTAATTTAAACATACAAGGATTTAAGTCAATCATTGGAAAAGCTTTTAAGCAGCAGCTAATTAGACAACCTTTCTTATCATTCAGCCAGATCTGAATGGTCTGTAAAGTATTTATGGTTTATCTAGTCATAGCCTGGGTGAAAGCTTGGGGTAGAAATCAGGAAAACAGACTTCTGAAAGTATTGCTCCTTAAAGGAAAAGGAGTGGGAGGAGGAATAGAGAGATGTATTCCCCCTTCTTTGTGTGGCAGTCACCAGGGATGAGTGCATACAGAGGTAGGAGACAGACAAACTGCCACTGCAAGCAGGGTGGATGGAAGGACTGTGTTCTAGCGACTGACCCTGCCGTGTCTGGGCACAGTCCCGCTTATACACCCTGTTACACTCAGGGCTCTTCTACAGGTCTAAGTTTATTTCAAAACCAGAAGGAAGTCACGGGCCTCATTTCCGCTCAGTTTAACTTCTGCCCTTTCTTCTATATATTTTTTCTCCTTGTAATAATTATTTTTTATTCTGCCAATTATTCAGAGTGGCAGGTCAGTAACACTTGCCATTAGCTGAGGTAATACCACTCAGCTATTCCAGTTTCCTTTGTGATACACTCCGATGTGTTGTCTTCCCATCTCAGACTACAAGCAGGTCTGGAGGGCAAAACGGCCCAGGAGAAAACAAAACCACAGCTGTAATACTGACGATCGTGCGACCGCACCAGAGATGAGCTAATTCTGCCTTGGCAGAGCTGGGGCCAGAGGCAGTGCTGTGGATCTCTGCAGCTGCATTTTTGCCAGAGAGAACTGATAAAAAGATTTTTGGAGAGAAATTCTAAAGAAGCTGCAACAGGAACTCCCCAACACAAACAGCAGGCTGTCAGCACTGGTGTCATTTTACCTGTGCTAATATTGCCCATGTTAGAGGAGCACAGAATATTCAATAGCAACTGTCCTGACTTTACTGAGGTTAAATACACATTTTTACAGAGCTGTTATTTAAAGTCGTCCTGGCTTATCTGTTAATGAGGGGAATGCTTGCTATAGGAACAAAAAATAATGAGAGTAAATTGCAATACTAAAATTAAGCAGAAAAAAAGCCTTTTGAAGTATTGCCCTGTGGGATTAGCTTAGACTAGTTTGGTCAGGTTTGGGAAGCATTAGAAGACGGAGGATCTGAAAATGCGAAGAAACTCAGTTCTGACATGAGAGAAAAGGCATTTTACCCATCTCATCACTTACAGATGTAACACTGAGCAAGACAGAGGTAAACCTTCTAAACGATTTCGATGTGGAAAAAAAACATGACAAGCAGGTAAGCTAAGTATTATTCATGCTATTTCAACATTTTAAGGCATGTTTTCTTCTAAATGCTTTATCTAATTAAATGGTATGTGCTTTACGGAGCTGGCTAGTTCCTGGGTGCCTCGGAGAGACCAGCACGGCGGGAGAGGTGCAGGGAAGCCGGACCGCTCTCGCCAGCTGAACGAGACCCAGACGCAAAACATCGGTCTGGAGGTTTCTGCTCTGGGAACCAGCAACCAGAGGCCTGCGCTACAGCGGGCAGAGAGTCCTGTTGGACTGGAAAACGTGCTCTGCATACCAGAAAATGGCTCGGAAGAACTAAGGGCTAGTTTGCAACATTTAGGTGTAGCCATTATTAAGGAATGATGCAAATTCTTTCTTCCAGGAGGAAGCACTGGGGAACGTGCCCACATATTGCTTTACCTTCCCATAGCTATGCCACCTTGCACGGGGTGGTTCATGCTGCTTACCCAAGTGTGAAAGGCTGGACTCGCCCTCTCTGAAAAGCCTCTTTTTTTCTGAGGAGATGGTGATGGAGTAAAGCCTGTGTTCCTCTGGGGGCAGAGTGAGATTCCCTCTGACTGTCCCAGGGACTTTGCAAGAGTGACCTGTACCTTTTCTCTGCTTTTTTCTGATTTGAGTCTAGTTAAATTAAAGGTTTATCATGTAATCTTTAAGCTTAATGGAATTTTTCCTCCCCTCTTTTCAGTGTGATCTCAAGTGTTTCCTACTGAAGGCAGTTTTAAAATTTGCTTATGTAAAAACGGGTGATTCAAGCCTCTGTATACATAAGGACAACAGTGGGTGAAACCCTTGTCCCCTCCTTTTTCTGTCACCAGCCAGCCTACGCAGACATAGCTAGTAACTGCAAATAATAAAGTAAAAAAAATTAAAAAATATTTGTAGGCAAATGGGGACTCCCTATAGTGTTCGCTTACATTATGAAGAGGGCTTTAAAGTGGACAGAGAAGACAATGCATCTATGATGTGTTATGTAAAATGACCTTTGTGAAACAAACAATCAGGCCAAAAGTGTTCAAAATTCATCATTTCTGGTATGTAATGCTTATAATAATTCATGAAAACTGCTAGTATGAAATGCTAAAAGGCATCCAAGGGAAAGGATGTTCTTTTTAAGTTCTCTTTAAGTTTTACAGTTCAACAGAGGGAAACACTCGGTGCAAACCTCGAACCAACTGCTAGCACAGAACTCACTCTCAGTTACACATGTTAAAAGGTCATATGTGGCACTATTGTTATATTAACACTTAGAATTGCATGGTCATGTTCTGGGTTTTTGTATGCATTGAAGGCTGTGTATTGATTTGCTCATGATGCTGCCACCTTCAGGAATTAAGTTCTTTGTAAATTTAAAGTAACTGTAGTTATGAGATGAATAGTTCTAATGGTAATCTAAGTTTATCTAATTTGCCAGTATGTAAACCACCTTAGATCCACATTGGATTCCGTGTTCATCTGATAGATCATCTCTGAATTTAGCCTTCATAGTCTAAGGCTAAGAAATTCTGAAGCAATCTAAGGCTGGTTCAATTCATGTGCCAAGGGACTGGGTAAGGGTGTGCCATGTTAAGCAGATACCAAAAAGCTATATGAATGTGTAAATTAAAGTAAATCAACTCCCCTATTAAATTACTCCCTCTCTGTGTATATATTCCACCAGGTGGATCAAAAGGGTTAGGTGTTCAAATGTATCTTGGGGGCACAGATTGTAGCAAAAATAGGTGTGGAACTGAAATGAGCAAAAGATACTTCTTCCATCCCTTTGAACTATTCAAGATTTTCAAATGAATCCTGTACTGCATTGAATGAAAAGGGGATCTTCCAAAGTTAGAAGTGCTGTTCACATCATAATAGTAATTATGGTAGCCCCATAGTTAGTAGACTGTGATAAGATGTAATATATAGTGATTTCAGTTCTTGCTTTGAATTAATTAAGAACAAAGATTTGTCCCAAGGTCTTTCCTATTCCAAGAAAGTAGCCTAATCAGCTGGCTGTTTTGAATGTGGCTTGCTCAGGCTCTTCTATTAGGTCTATTTAACATATGAGTGAATCTTGCAAAAAATATGTTCACAGTATCACAAGGACCAATTTTAACTTATCTAACTCTTTGGTGTCTTTGATGTAGATGTCTACTTCTGAGCTAGTCACACAGGCGACCTAGGGTCACCTAGTCACCATCTGTAGTCAGTGGAAGTAGAGTGAATACAATCAATGCCACATAGGGCAAAATTAATCTGACCAAATGTAGGCATCTAGTTTAGATGAGACATATCCATCAGCTATGAGCCAGATCTCTGCTGACTATAAAAAAGCCCAAGCTCAGATGTTTGTATCAGTGTAGTAACCATTCATTTAGTCAGATGCGCCTCACACAATTCCCCACGTTAACTAAATTCCAGGGGATGGTTGTGATACTTACCTGGGATGTTTGGGAACAAAGGTTCAGTGTTTCCTTTACTAATTTTCTCACATCCTCCTAACCTGTCAGACCTGGTCCACATTGTAAAAACAGTTAAATACTTTACGGTCAGCAAGCCTGATTCTATGATTGGTCTGATTTTTGTGGGATATAGCTTCAACTTGGGCTTGTAAACAAGTATTGTCCCAATTCTTTCTCTGTCCTTTAAACCATTTTTCAGCTGAAAAAAAATTTGCATGTATATAATTTATTACTTAATTTTCCTACAAATCTGCTCAGAAATCGAAACTTTCCTGCAAAACTGAGTGTATGCTGTAAGAAAAGGCTTTCAGCTTGTGAAAGGTATTTTTTCTCCTGTCAGAAGTAGAATTCATCCTTCCTTACTTTCATTTTTAAAAGATTTCATGTAATGCAGTATTATGGCATCTGCGTATCATAACTTTAAAGTTATCATAAGAGAAAAAATGTAAATATCATGAAAATTATTATTATTATTTGTTAGCCAGTGCCTATCTTATGCTGTTCATTTTCTAGATAATATAGTAAACAGAAAGTTAATTATCTTATAGGAAGAAAAAAATCCCCAACAACCCTGTAATATCCTTGTGTACCTTACAGATTTTACCGGCTTCAAACATCCAATGATCTCAGTTTTATAATTATATATAGGTACCTAAAATAAGACTTTGCTTTGAACTGCTTGAAATGCAACATAAAAGAACTACACACTCCAAATGCAATATTAACTTGGCTTGCTGTAATATTGGAAGGTAGCATGCGGACAAATTAATTATGGGACAGAGGGTTTGTGTCTGGCCCAAGGCTATACCACAAACCCAAGAAAGCCCAATTTAACTTCTTGCTTAAGCCAGAGGGATTCTTTCTAGTGACTTCAATAGGAATTGGCCTGGATCCAGAACAGAAAGAGAGGATGCTATCAGGCATCAACCGCTTTGCCTTGATAGGAACCTGAGACAGATATGTTTTTGAAGAGCTACTTTCAACAGCAAGGGAAGAGCCTTGATGATGTAAATACATGGATGCAGCCTCACCCTCAAGTACTTCACCTTTGGAATCTGAAACAAACAGGTTGCAATATAAGTTTTCAGATATTACCCTTTCCTTTATCATCTGACTGCAACTTCTGTTGTGGCAGTATTACACCTCAGGTGTAACAAACAGCATTGTTTTTTTCTTTTTGATGTGTGAATTTAAGACAAAGAGTGTGAATGAAGGTGGAGATGGCAGAGGAATCTGATCAGCTGTAAAACCTGTGGAATAGTAACAATTTTCATTTTAGTATCTTCTAACAGGAAGAAACATTTTGTAGTTACGGGGCAATGTTTTTGTCTTCTCCAACACCAACAAATAATTTTGTTGATTGAACTTTTTTAAGTCACTATATTTTACATAAGAATTCATAAAAAGAGAAATAAATACACATAAAGACAAATGACAAGGCAATCCAGAAAAACTTCAAACCCAAAAGTTGTGTGCATTTTTATAAATACTTTTTATTTCTGTTAAGAATCTGAAATTTGTGCTAAAAAGTTTGGATGTGAGTTAGCTCACAGAATATGGACCTTTGGTTTCACAATGACATGCAATAATAATAATTTTACTATGGGAAGGGTTAATTTCTATGTCCAACAGAAGATAAAAGATCCCTGCAAGGTACTTTCAGGTGTAGTGGATTATGTCAACAATATGATTTCATCATCCCAATATCATCACTGTATGCAATAACTAATGTATCAAAGGTTTGGTGAAATGATATCTCCAGTCTATCATATTCAGGATATAAATATTTCTTTTCTTTTAGTTCTTTACTTTTCCCTTTGCAAGAAAAGGAGTAATCACTTTCTCTATAAATAAAAAACATTAGAATGAAGAATAAAGCATTTTGTCAGGCGAGATTTCATTTTGTACAGTAATTTGTTTGAAGTACAGATAGTTGCAGTCATACTTGAAATGTGTCCTTTATTCAAAACGTGGAGTAATCATTCTTACATCCACTAAACACACACATGAACAAACAAAAATCAGACAAAAACCCCAGCTGTGTTTCCTACATTTTTGTTTTCTGGTCACAATACATATCTCAGGAAGCTAACAAAATGCATATAGACTTTATATAAATCAAGTACGCCTGGTTAGTTAAAACAATCCAAAATTTACAAAAAGATATCACAAGTAAGTGAAATGGTACTTTAAGTTTTTGGACCTCAGAAAACGTGTGGATGAGCTGCAGTTTATCAAGTATCTGATAGCACGGTAACGTGGGGCCTGGTTTTGAGGCTTTGAAAAATGAGCGATGAATTCAGAAAATAACAAATTAACCTGTTTTTCAGTAGGGAGAAAATAACTTATTATGAACAGATGATCTAACTATAGGAAGAAATGAGACAAACAGTTAACACTGAAATTACCTAGTCCAAATACAGGGGTACTTTAAGTAAGTCTCTTTTTTATATGCATGTCAAATTGATTTTCAGATATATAAAGGTATAGACTGAGTGTAAGTCTACCAAATAATAAAACGCGTCTTTTTTTTCTAGAGAGATGAATTTTCTTTTATGTGTTTAGAGTTTGAAGCCCAAGGCCCAGGAGTTCCCATCTTTTATTCTCTCCCCTGGCATCAATTACTTCTGCAACTGAAGAAGTGTGGCAAGACACACCACTTCCCAGGATCTGTTTTTCCCTCTGAAAGCCAAGCGGACCATATAACAGTATTTAAAAAGCCACTGTGAGTGCTCAAGTAGCTAATGTTTCTGTAATGCTTCAGGCTTTAAAAAAGTGAGAAGTAGCAATTATATATTTCAAATTACAAGTGTTTATAACTGTAATTATTTTCTGCACACTTTCCACAGGGAAAAATGCCTACCTAAGCTAGAGTTCTTGATTCAGAAGGTGATTTTGACTAAGGACTCTAGCATTTGAGTGTCAATCAAAATATTTTGGAGGACTGCAAAGGAAGTTAAATTGTTCTGGAGACATCTTCTTTTTTATTCTCCATAGCATTTCCTGTCTGAAGGACTACTATGGCAAATGACATACAACATGGTCATGCTTATAAGGTAGGCATGAATGACAGTGCTCCTGGTTGGCCCAAAATTGTTCATTATGCATTATGCCGACTAATGATACTAAAAGTAAGGACAAAAATAGCTAATACATCTCATATAAAATAAGCTACTGAAATCTTAGATGTAATTATCTCTTTCCTAAGAGTAATTTATTTGGATGGAAATAATCTATCTTTGTTGACCATAATTAAATGAAATATTAAATCTATGATAAAACACATCAACAGTTTATTATCTCCTAAGATAATGTTTGAAGCAGCATCAGGGGATGTTAGACTGGAAGCATTTCCATGGTGAGAGGGTGGCCAAACACTGGAACAGGCTTCCGAGAGAGGTGGTCAGTGCCCCAAGCCTGTCAGTGTTTAAGACATATAATAACATGCTTTAGCTTGGTCAGCCCTGGAGTGGTCAGGCAGCTGGACTAGTTGATCATTGTAGGTCCCTTCCAACTGAAATCTATTCTATTCTATTCTATTCTATTCTATTCTATTCTATTCTATTCTATTCTATTCTATTCCATTCCATTCCATTCCATTCTCAGTCATACCTCGAGATATTTCTTTTTTATCATCTTTGTGCCTTCAGCCGTTTTTGGCTTCAGTTTGTAGAGAATGTGCTGTCACACTTGGAGAAAAATCTTCTGTTAATTATTATGACTGGAATTAAAAGAGAGAGGACCTTGAGCCTTGAGCCTCAGAAGTGTCCCAGGAAGCTCAGCTGAGAAACAACTGTACTTAAAAACTGACAAAGAGTAATCAAACAACAGATAAGGACTGAAATACCATTGGGTAGTAACCAGAGAAACACTACAATCAATTTTTGACAAACATGTTTATTTTTTCAGTACCTGGAAAGAAGCAAATGTCAAACATGAAAGAAACTGACAGGTCTCCTGCAGTAAATGCAGGCTTAATTACTTATCTTCAAGTTTTTGTATAAAAACATTGACCACTAATCTCTCATAGAACAAAAAATTGTTTTGAACTGGTACTATAGGTCAAAGAAGAAATACCTACTCTAAATGATCAAATATTAGTATTAACTATACCATAAAACAGTGTATGAAGCAGTGAAAAGGCTACACAAAGGACTGCAACTGTGAGCTTGTGTTTTCATTCAATACCTATTCAGCAACAGAATGAGAAAAAAATTATTTTGTCATTTTTTTTATTACTGACAGGAAATTTAAGTCACATTCCATTTGCTTTGGAAGAAGAAAAGCACAGAGAATTTGACAGGCTTCCATATCAGATATATTGAGGAAAAAAACCCGCACTTGTGAACTACAACACACAATCCAAAATGCCATAAAAAAAGTTATAATACTGTAACTTTCACATTTGTAGAAACACCAAATTTTCATTTGCTGGCTGAAGGGATATGATCTTTTTGTTATCTGTATTACCCATTCTTTCAAAAATAACTGCATGCTTTGCTTATTATTTCTGTGAACTTTAATTTTTACGGAAGCTGGTATCGTACTGACAAGAGAAGCAGCCTGCCACCTCCATGTGTTTTGCTGAGTGTTCTGGTTTTTCCTAGCTCCCACTCCCAAGTATCTAGCTCTGTAGAGCTGTAGTTCTCCTAGGACTAAGCAAGACCTTAGACAACAGAGCAGCTAATGCACCCCGAGTCCTGTTCTGGCACCTCCGGTGGGCTAGGACTTTGCCAGCAGCTGGCCATGGATCTGGGTGCTTCCCCAGCGAAAAAATGAAGATTGAGTCTACTCAGAGGAATGGGGTGGGAGGGTTGTTAACATGTTTTCTACTTACATTATCAGTCCTAAATAGCCCAGTGAAATAACATTAACAGCAAAGATCTATTGTTTACCTGACTACATAGAAATACTTCCAGAAGAAATGATTCCTGTTCATAAAAAAAAAAAATGCTTAGAAATACTTCTGGAATAACTCATTCTTGCTCACTAATCAAAGCAGATTTTTTTTTTTTTAAATGGACATGTGATTACCAGTGCAGGAAACCTTTTACTTATAATAGTATTTGTGATTTTTATATATAGTCACATATGTATTACATGTATGTTGCATATATGTTGTACACATGCATACAAAGTCCATACGTAAAAGATATTTTCAAACAAACAAAAAAATATTTCTTAACTAACTTAGGCAGCCAGCGTGCTCTATTTGCTGTCTGAAGGTGATCACCACATAAGGCAGTAAAACTTCGCACAATCCTAAAATATTTCACCTGGAAAGCGTGAATTATTTTTAACACCACAGAACTGAACCATGAGCCTCTTGCGAGTGTGAAGAAGCCTGCACCTGCAACCATCAGCACAGCCTGGAGATCATCTCTACTTGCTTCTTTAAAGAGGTGATCACAGCATTAAGCGAAAGAGAATATGTAAAGAAGAGCCATGGAGCGTGGCCTAGCTAACCACAACATGTTAGGTACAATCTTTCCTTTCTAAAGTGAATCCTATTTCAGACTCTTATGGACAAATCAGCTGGAACAAAGTAACAGCTTAACTCGTTTAACGAGTTCCATTTTATTTAGAGTAAAAGGCAAAGCTTACACTGAAGCCTGAATTCTCCTGCATTTTCTTAGTCCTGTTATGCTCTCTAGTTCTTTGCCAGCTCTACAATGACAAGCACCTCACACTAAAACAAGTGCCGTGACACTTTAAAAAGACCAGCACTGGGGATGTCTGCCCCACCGCTCCGCTCGTGGCTGCCTCCCCACAGCCGGGTGACGGGAGCGGAGGTGAAGCAGTTCCTCGAGCACGGCAGTTCACAGCCCGCCTGCTAACACAGCCAACGTGGGTGCTGGTTAATGCACCCAACCGCGAATTACAGCGGCCGAACGCGGGCCCGGTCTTGCTGACTCTGTGAGAAATCTGAGGGGGGCAGAAATTCTTACACCTTCTGTTATCTCGTTCCTTATAGACTATAGAGATCGCTCATCTTTTCCCACCAAGATTTTTTTGCTGACGGGCACCATCATTCCCAAACCTGTAACTAAGCGGGAATTGTGTTTTGTCCAGGGTTTGCACTGGAGCATGTGTCATAATAAGGCAGAATTTTATAGGCTGGGATTTAGCAGAACAGGGCAAACGAGGGAGAAAGAACAAAAAATAAATAGCGATTCTTTGGGCACGCAAGTGAAAAGTTCATGCTGGAGTCACAGCTGTTAAAAACCATACTTGAGAAGTATACATACACCGCACCCCCAGCAGGAACAGAAGACTATAAAAAGAGCTGTGCAGGGTGATTGGAAATAAAGCTAATGAGGGGACTTGAGGAGCCATTTACCTCTGAGCTATGTGCCAGACAAACCACTTGGTCCTCCAGTTCTGTTGCCATCAACCCTGTTAGCAAAAGTTTTGGAGTGCTTGAATATACGAATCCTGAACTAAAATGCTAACTGAAGTGGATTTTAGCTTACCAAAAGCATTTTGCGTGGGTCTTGAAAAGAAACCACGTACTGAACATGTTACTGGGTATCTCAGCATGAAAGACAGCATGTAGCGAACCAAAACCACATTCCCCTACTTTTCGAGTCTTAACAATTTTATTGCCCATTAAATATTTGTTTTCTCAGCCTGAAGCTGAAACCACAGCACTGTAAACATTGTTAAGAAATGCTATTTGAGGTTTTGACTGAAACCTCACTCGGATGCGACATTCGTCAGACTTTCTCAGGGAATCGGTTGTGAGTCTGAGCACAAAACCAAGCCCGGGCCATGACAGGCTGCAAATCTCGTGCTGCCGAATCTGAGAAGCCATGTGGGCTTCTCCCTTCAGGAGGGAGGTGGGGAGTGCTCCCACCTGGGGCGTTCCGCTGGCTCCACTTCTCCTGGGCAAGTCCCACACCTGAGACTGCGTGCTGGAGCCGTCACTGCTGAGCAGGGGGTGCAAGAAGAGGGAGTCACAGATTTTTTTTTGCAGTTTGAAATGAAGGAAAGTCTTCTATTCAGAGCCTCCTGGCATCCATGGGATCAGAATATCATTGGGGTTGTCCTTAGAAATGTGATTTTTTTTTTTTGAGATAAAAAAGGACAAAACAATTGAATTTATTTAAAAATGATTTGTTAAACCAAGGTGAAATTTAATGTGTTAAAGCAGTATTATTTTTTTAATAACTTTTTAGACATTTACTCCAAGCCTAGTATGGAACCCTCTAGAGCTGACATTAGAGAATGAACCATTCTGTGTTTCTGATACTGCTGCATAAAAGCTTAAGTGAAGAGAAATAGATGCATATTCATGTCTTATATCTGGAAACAGGACTATATGCCACTTCATTTTTGTCTGTAAGGGAAAATATTAGTGTATTTTTATTAGATGTATTATAACATGGTCATCACAAAATGCTGAGGAAGCGTTGCTAAAAGGCTGTTTCTACCTGTCTATAAAGCACTTATTTCACTAAAACTCCTGCATAATATAGAAGGGGTATTTATTATTCTAAATTAATCTAGCTCACAAACATTTTATTTTTGAAGTAGTTTAATACAAAAAAAGTCAGAAAGCTTAAAAAATGATGTTCTTTGAATATGTCAATATTCAAAGCAAAACTAAAGTACCCCCATCTTGAGTTTCTCTTTGGGTGTGCAAGTTAGCCTGACTTCTTCAACACTCTGAAAGATATGAGAGAATTACAATACACAGATACTTGCCTGATGATTTATCCAGTAGTCAGATGGCTAATTCTTAGTGGTATCAAGAGCATCAGTTCAGTAAATCTGAATATTCATGTGCAACTGAAGCAAGTTCGACAGCCCAGTCATACAGATAGATGTTGATGTTATTGAAGAACTACAGATAGCAAAAAGTTAGCACTCACAACAATGTGTTGGGCCTATTTTAATACCTGAATACACAATGGTCTGGTAAACTCAGTTCAGTTGGTGAGGAGACCAAGTTTCTAATAATTTTGTATGAGAATAATTTTTCTAATCATCCTAGAGCTTTAATACATAGTTGGCATACTCTTTTTTTTAAATCAGAAGCAATCATTGCTACTTAGGGTGAAGGAAGCAGTCTTCTATTCTTGACAATTTTCATAACAACATGGGCATTTCCCATGTATATTTACAGAACTTAATGATAGAAGAACTTTACAACCTTAAGTATAAAGGTAGAAAATGTGAATTTTTCTAAATTACAGTTACAAAGTCATTCACTTGGGATATTACCTTGGTGTAAACAAGAGAAGAATATAGCTAACAATCTTCAAAATGGCAAACAAATAACCAATTAATTCTATATTATTATAATTCTTATTGTATGTATAAGATAGAGAAGTTCAGGGATTTGCCCAAGGCCACAGGTAGAGCTGGAAATGCATCCAGCATTAAAATGGAGGACAAACTGATTATCATTCAGTTCACACTTTGTGTAGACTGTCCAGCAAAGACCATATGCTGCTAGATCAGACACATGACACTATTTGACCCTTTCTCTTATTTAATGAAACTTGTCTAAAAAAAAGTGTATTATGTGTAAAAAAATAAACATACACACACATTGTAAACAATTAATTTGTTTCATTTTAAAGTCTTTAACAACTGTACCTACTAAATAGGTCAGGTAAAGATTCTGCTCTGTCAGCACACTGATTGTACACATTGTTCTGATGCCATCAAGAAAGAATGTGTCATTGGGTTTCATCTTTTATGTGAAAGAAAAAAAAAATAACAAAAACTACAAGTGATTAAACCACACCAGAATGAACAATGGAGAAACATAACTGAATCGTGAGCCTTAACATCTATTTTTACCATATATATATATATTTACACAAGAGATATATATACATGTATACATACACACATATATATTTGTTGCAGTACGTATGCAAGAGTAAAGATTTTATCGCCTGCAACATCAGGATAATGCATAAACTCTATAACTCAGTTCTAGCTGTATAAAGACAGATCAAAGATTCAGCCCAGGTGTGGCTCTGGAGTTTCATTGCTCAAGGCTAATTATTCACAAAAAGTCCCCACCCTAGAGAGTTGTCTAGCAGGTTTATCTTTTGGCTGGTAGACATTTTAGAGAAGACACTACCTAAGCTCAGCTATTTTGTATGACACACTCCAGCATCCAAAACAATTTCACAGATTTTATGAGATATTTGACCAACTGCAGATTACATGTGAATGTAGTTTTCTCTCCCAGAAGCAGACAGGAGTTTCCAAGACCTAGAGCTCATGCTGAGCTCTAATTAAAACCAATTTCAGTGAATAGGCAAAAGCACAATACTGTAAAGACTGCTGAGACTTTTAACTTCATAAAGAGCAAACCTACTAAAAACATTTATTCTGAACATGTCCAAAATACATGAAACATACCACATACAACAAAATACCTCATTTAAGAATGAACCAACTATCATCACAGTTTAAAAAATTACTTTTACAGACCTTTTTTAAAGACAGCCTCTACCTTTATTGGCTTATGATTAACTGTGATCAAGACTGCTCCAGTCTGTCACAAAAAAACCGCAAAAGATTTATTGCAATCATCTGTCCTTGTCATAGCTACAAGGAGGATTAGTGAAGAGAAACAATAGCACTTTTATACCAACAATAACTCTGTCCTGGCCACCAAGTTAAAGCTAAAGCAGCACAGACAGTCCTGTTTCCTGTTGCAGTGCTCCGAATCCTTTCAATGTTTTCTTTCTGGATTTCTTTCAAATGGTACAACTGGACCATTCAGGAACCTCACTCAATTATTTGAGCAAGAACTCTATAGAAAACATTAACCCTATCTCTCAGTAGTAGCAGCCTATTTATTAAAACGGTTACCAAAATTTTATTTAAACAAACTTTTTTTTCCTAGCAGTCAAGATTGTAGGGACACTAGTTCTGCCTGCCTCTGCTCTGCTCTCATTTGAAATATGTTTTTCTTTCTCCTTGTTGCCCTGCTATTTCTATATTTACCTGTTAGAAATGTCATGATAGCATCGAAAAGTACTAGCATCTGTCACATATAGAGTTTTCAAGAGGTAAGTAAGCAAGCTAAGCAGTCATTTTGCATGAATATTTGAATTTAACAATAACAGCTGAGATTCTTACTCAATAAAAATTCTCCTGGAAGACAATACAATTTCCATCTGACTCAGGAATGAGTAACAATTTCACACAAGAGGACATCTGAAGAACTTTTTGTCTGCCAATAATATTACAAACATCAACAAATCAATAAAATATGTTTGTAAGGAAGGTGTTACTATGCATGTTTTGGGATGCAGATACTTTATTAGAGGAAAGAGACATATATGTAAGTGATTATGTGAGGTCTTCCGGGGATCACAAAAGCTGGGTTTTTAATGCTGTGTTTAGTCCATTATATTACACCTGCCATAAAATATTGCATCCACTTATTAAGGGCTATCCCTGCATAGAGAGAGGCTGACTGGGTCTCTGGACAGGATGCCCTGGTATGGCCACAGGCCACCAAAGACTGGCTTCCTCTTTAAGGTAGGTAGGCAACTATTCTTTCCCTCTATAAAAACAATATTTTAGCCAATTAACTTTATTAGGTGGTTATAACTCCCATGAATAGGTAAACAGAAACTGTTTCTGTGTTTTGTGGCTTCACAGGATTCAGCCTTTCAGGAAGGTGGAATCTGTGTTGAAATGTCAATGCATTTAATACTTTTGATACCAACGAGAAAGCTTGGCATGACTTTTCTTAGCAGAGTGAAAATAAAGCTGTAATAAATTAAATAACACTTCTTGAGGTAATTCTGATTCCAGGTGTGATTCTCCCCTTTGTTCAGTCTGTGCATGATCTTGGCTATTTGCATCAGATTAGAAGATCACAAAGACCCCTTCCTTCCTTCCTTTACACCGATGAATTAATTTGTTCCTCAGTTCCCATCTATGAGCTGTGTAATTGGAAAAATATTGTATTACTACACTTTGGATGGCGCTTTCTGAGCAGATGATTGTATTTTTAAGTTCTTTTTTTTCAGTTCAACAATATGATGTAGAAGAATTCAAATAGTAGTAGTGTTAAGTAACTTAATCTTCCTGCCATTTTTACATATGTATTTATGGACATGCTCTCCTCACTATGTTACAGCTGGGCTTTTGGCAAGAGTACAGCTTTCTGGAAGTCCAACAGAAAATAATAAGTTCAAAGAGATTCTTCATTGTCATCAGAACAACTTCTGTAAGTGACAGCAGCTTGGAGGAGGAAGTAGAAGTTTCCTGGGATCTTGGGAATGGGTGCATGCGACTGGCTTGATCCACCAGACCACGGGTTCATCCTAACAAATACAGTCTTGACATAGATGGAGAAATAATGTTATTTGAAATAAATAAGAACTTAAATACTTTAAACACTTGATTGTGATATCATTTACTTGATTTGGGGTCTTGTGTGTGATATGAGACTTGCAAATGATGAGATGCTTAAGATGGTTTTAATCAGAGCAATCAGGTGGTCTTCTAGCTATAACGTAGGCTGTCAATATGGATTTTGATGACCACCCATAAGCCTCAATGGTTAAAATGCAAAGTCTTGCAAAGAAGGCATATGGGTGGTGATCTGAAAGTTAATCACAGACAATTAGTTATTCTATATTAATTATTAGTACTTTTTTGTTCAGTAAAATGAAGACAAGTGTATAGGAGTAGTCTCTGTCACTTGATGTCGTCATACCATTAGTGAAGCCTTTTTTGCAATTATCTAATAGCAAAAGGCTCATCTAATTTATAGCACATGCTATGTCAGGAAGTGAGATACAAGCTACCTGACCTTGGGCTCAAATACATGTGGACTATCATAGCTTGCATGCCTGGTAACTCCACTCAGACGGGTGGGGATTAAATAAACACTAAATAAATAGTGTTTATAATAGCTTATGCTTTATTTAATGTAAATAACTCTAAATAAACATCACATAAAACAGTGTAACAAGATGACACAGTTTACTGGTGGTGTCCACAGCACATGTATCACTACTTCCTCTGGGAAAAGGGAAAGGAGGGAGAGGACGAGGCAGCAGAGAGCTCCCTCAGGAGCACAGTGCCTCCTGAGGGTGCCTGAAGGTGACCTAGTGCTCACTGGCTCGGAGATCAGACCTGAAGTGTTTGTCACGCTAGCATGGAAATAGCAGCAAGGAGCTGATGTCGTGCAGATATACGTGAATACGTGTAGTTCACCTGTGCACACATGGAATTGGAGACAGAAAAAGTGAGGAATTTTGTAGACTAAATGTGACTGGAGATTTCTAGTTTTCCTTTAAAGTTTTATATTTTGGATGGGAGAGAAGGGAAAAGAAGCAGTGCAGAAGGAGAAACTGGGCTATATGAATATGCAGTCAGTGTTTTCAGGAACTTTGCAAGTATTTTAGAAGTTAAAGCTGCTAAATAAGAACCAGAATGTTAATTTTTTCATGAGCTTCTGCAGATGACACACCTTATTTTAACTGATTATTATACAAATCATGAACTACGAAGATAATTGCTTCTCTGGCCAAATGACAAAGGAATTCTTATTTCCAGTATATGCCTTGTTGAATGCCGAAGGCATTGTACATGCTAAGGCTAATGCTTTGCTGTATAATAGACACCTACTGATTAGTAGTTCTCAAGCTTAATTTGGTTATGGTATGATAAATTAGGGAGTGTCTTTCTAAGTAAAACTGACATAATGCTTTTTTTCCACTGGAACTAAAATAAATCTGTGCTTCCAATATAGCACCTCCGGAAAAGTTAATTAGATTAAAATCAAGGCATCTTTTGCATTTAATGTATTTGACAATTTTAAAAAGTGATCCCATTCTTCTCATGTTTGAATGTTGTGCCTCTTTAATTGTTTTCCAAAGTTACATTAAGCAACATGACTACCACGCTCACGTGTGGCTCCTTTGTCTATATTTCTCCCCAGGGGAATTTATGGGTGTTTTTCTTTACATTCTACTAATGTTTTTATTTGTAAGAAGCCTAAGAAGACTGCCTGCCTTTAATGATTTGGCTTCAGTGTGGGACACACATACTTCTCTAGTTTGAACCCTAGCAAATGGGAGGAAGCTAAATACATTTACCTGGGGGAGGTTTCTGAGAAGACTGATGCTGGAGTGTCACCGTAAAGGGAATAGATGATGATTATATTGTCCCACTGGTGACAGAGGGTGAGAGAGAGCATAGTCTCTGCTGCTGGAATGGGAGTGGGCTCTCCGTTTTGGGGAAAGGTTGTAACAGAGAGAGAGAAGTGGTTTTATATGCCTTGGACCTAAGCGACTGCCCAGCAATCAGCTAAAGCAGGAAAGCACATGCAGCTGGCTGTTATTTTGTCTGGATATATAGCTCTTTCTCGTACTTGATAAAGATTGATGAAGTCTTGAACCCTTGCCAAAAATATATCCGTGTGACTCAAATCAAGTGCGTCCTTGGAAAGATGAGCTACACAGCTTGAAAGCCTTTGAGATTGAGGCTGTGAGAAAGAACAAGAATTCAGGAACTGGGTCCAGCTTAATCCAGTGGGCTTGGGCAGTCCCATATCCATCAGTCTGGAGCAAGCAGGAGTCTGTGCCAAGCAGGTGACCACAGTAAGGCCCTGAGGTCTGCCCAGCTGAGCAGCAGCTCAGGAGCCTGGTGGATCCTCTAGGTACAGCAACTTGGGATAAAATGTTTTAAGATTAGTGGTTTTACACCTGTTTACCTGCTGTAAATAACCTCTGAATATCCTTGCTAAAGCATAGGGACAAGGAGCCAAACTGCTGCTGAAAATATATAAAATGCATGCCAGAGCAAATACATGAACCGTGCAAAAAATATTTGTGCAGGCAAATAAGGGGCTTTACAGGCATCAAAGCAGTAGGAGGGAGAAACTTTACACCATCCTCTGTGACATGTTTGCACTGTGCTATTCATGTGGGATTACTTACCAAAGATCAAAGGTCACCTTTCAACAGAGGAAAAGAATAATGTGTTCACACACAGCCTTATTATTCCCACTTAGCTAGAAGATAAACATAACTGTTATTTATGTATTTTGTGGATTCTGTCTTTATATTTGTGGGTCACACAACGAAACCCCACAGATATTACATTATAGACTCGACCTTAAATTCAATATCCCATGAAGACAATAAGGCTCATAAAGATGAGGAGAAGGTGAGTCTTTGTTGTTCTTACCATTACTGGCCTAATACTATAAGAATATAAAAATAAAATTGCGTCAGTACTTAAATCAGTGATATTCCTGTAATAGAGGTTGTAAATCAAGCCATATAACTAGCATGTATGTCTATGCATATTTCAGCTTGGCTGCTCTAGAAGACAAGCATTGTCTCAGCAAGATGTGAAAGAATTATTTGAATTGCTTTAGTAACTATTTTCAGTTAATAAGCAAGTTATTAAAAGCATGAGTGAAAAAGAAGGAAGAGACAAATGCCCAAATGATAAATACATGAAAAGCAGAATCCTTTTCTATTTACAGAAGCATAGAATGGTTGAGATGGGAAGGGACCTCTGGAGATTGCCTAGCCCAACAACAGTCAAGCAGAGTCACCTACAGTGCATTGCCCATGACCTAGTCTCGCGCTAGCTACTTTAATTTATCAAGAAAACATTCCCTACTATTGGATCTGTTATCTCTCTAGCTTTCTACAAGACTGGAAGTTATAGGTGGATGTTAGGAAGGATGCATCGTCTACCTTTTCCGAGTTCACAGCAAAGACCAGCTGTCATTCTTTCTAGATAAAAGTTTTTAATATATAAGTACCATTATAAATGCTTAGAAAACTATCCAGATTTACCCGTTAGGCAGTAAGACACAGGTTCTGGCACTGACTTTTGAAAATTGCCATATGGCTGAAGACCACAGGACACGCACAATGAAGCCTGTGTAGCTGCAAGGCAGAAGTTGGGATGTGATAGCACGTCCCAGCTCCCCACTGTCCCATTTTGGGTGCAGCTGGTGTGGGTGTGCAGCTGTGCTACAAGGTGACCCAGAAGTCCCTGCTGACTTGCTTCCATCCAAATCATCATGCTGCTGTAAGTCCATTCCTTCATTCTTCACTTTGGGGCCCAAAGCTAATGGATGAAGTTTTAGAAGAATGGAAGAATTACAGGGATTTGAATATTTATTACTGGCTGAAGAAGGAATCAATTGATCAGGAAAGGCTGCAATGAAGAGGAAGGGCACGGACAATTTATTGTTTCAAATGAACAAAAATTTGTGTAAAAGAACAAATAAAACTTCACAGCTCTATAGCACCTCGAAACCAAAGATCTCCTAGTTGGAGAGAACTGAGTTAGATAATCTGAGTTGGATGAATTTATCATCCTTGACAAATATAGAAATGAAACATATCAAAACAAGGTCACATTTGACATTCAGACAAGCATGTCAAAAAATATCTACTATCTTGTTATCAGTACTGCTTTATTAATGAGTAACAAATAATTGCACAGTTTTTCCAAAAGGCTGAAATCTTGCTTCTCAACATTCTCTTTACATGGTAACAATAAGACACCTGAAATGCCCATCATTTGCCATCAGAAATAATTACTGATGCTGTTTGTTTAAAGTGTTCTGTACCTAGGCTACAGAATAATGAATCAATCCTGATAGAAGTTAATACTGCTTTGTATCAAATTGTTCCACAAAGTCTGTTCAGCACAAGGACACTGTATTATTTAAAATTTTAAAACCAAACCTACTTACGAGAACAGCTATGTGATGCCACACAATGTGTATTGATGCCTGAGCTAACACATGTTCATAGGCACATAATAGCACCATGAAGAAATACTAGGTAAGGTTCTGAAATGGCATAGCAGTGTTTCAGCTAGTTAGTCTGAATACAACATGCCACTGATGCAGTTAACAGTGCCAGCTCAGTATTAGTCCAGGGATTTCTGCCTGACTGCACAGTTGTCATGGTTTAACCCCAGCCAGCAACTAAACACCATGCAGCCGCTTACTCACCCCCCCCACTCAGTAGGATGGGGGAGACAATCAGGAAAAAGAACTAAAACTCATGGGTTGAGATAAGAATGGTTTAATAGAACAGAAAGGAAGAAACTAATAATGATAATGATGACACTAATAAAATGACAACAGTAATAATAAAAGGATTGGAATGTACAACTGATGCACAGTGCAATTGCTCATCATCCGCCGATTGACACCCAGTTAGTCCGCAAGCAGCGATCCCCCACCCCCATTGCCCCCAGTTTATACACTGAGCATGAGGTCCCATGGTCTGGAATACCCCCTTGGCCAGTTTGGGTCAGGTGCCCTGGCTGTGTCCCCTCCCAACTTCTTGTGCCCCTCCAGCCTTCTCGCTGGCT
>JANZLQ010000029.1:6073710-6086324 GCA_026212715.1 Elanus axillaris | reverse complement strand
GTGCCCCTCCAGCCTTCTCGCTGGCTGGGCATGAGAAGCTGAAAAATCCTTGACTTTAGTCTAAACATTACTTAGCATCAGCTGAAAACATCAGTGTTATCAACATTCTTCTCATACTGAACTCAAAACACAGCACTGTACCAGCCACTAGGAAGACAATTGACTCTATCCCAGCCAAATCCAGGACAACAGTACAGACTTCGCTGTAATGTTATGCATGTTACATTATTTAGGTACTTTTACAAGTTTCCTGGTTTACATACAATTTCATGTATCTCAAGCAGATTCACACTGAATAGATGTAAAAATAGACTTTGTGTAAAGCATCCTGAATATGTGCCAAACAAATTGATTAGTTCTAGATCTGTTCCTTGGTCTAACCAAGGCTGCTTGCAGACACCCAGTTTTAGAACTGGGATCATAACCCCAGAGAATTAACATTTTTTACCCTTTCCTTCCTCCGTCATTGGAGGATGGGTTGGGAGCTGGAAGGAACAAAAGAAAACAAATTCCCTGTTACCTTTCATGTTTTAGTGCGGGCAGGCTCAGCATGCTCTCTTGTGCCTTGAAGCAGGATGCTGGATGTCAAACTTTTTTTCCCTATTTGGCTCCCTCACCAGAGGTGACTCCAAGGTTCAGCAGGGACTCAAGCTCTGGGAGCCGGTTTTCCTGGCCCTGCAAACCGTACCAAACCCACGCTGCTTTAAACACACATGTGAGAGAGGTGAAGGCTCCAGGTGCTCTGCCTGGCTCCTGGTGGAGAGGGCAGTGGTTTCCTACGAGTTGCCTTACCCCGGCATCAGACAAGGCAGGACCCAATGTGCAGCTGGGCCCAAGGAGCAGCTGCCCTGGCAGCCGTGACTCCTTTGCTTTTTCCATTTACCGGGGCTTTTGGGCACACAGCAACTGCCACAGCAGCACCACTTTGCTGTCAGTCTTTTTGTAGAGCAACCCTGACAATGAACCGCAATACGACCACAGAAGGGACATACCTGACCATCCCCGAGACAGAAAACCCAAGAGGAGGGATGGTGTTTCCTGAAGTGACAGCACTGAACACTGAGGGTGGAGACATAGCCACGAAAGGGATGCTGACTATAAAATGATGCCACTATTTCCTTGATGCTTCTTTTTTTAAATGCTTTCCTCAGTAACCCAGCTAATGCTCCAGCTCCCTGGCAAAATCCACAGTGGGGCTTCTCTCTGTGGCACTCTCCAAAAAATAAGTTTTAATGATGACTGCAATACAAAACACAGTCAAATCATTTGGCCGGAGTTAATCTTGATCCAATATTTTAAGGAAGAAAAATCAGCCAAGTATTGAAGGCTGTACTAGGACCCAGCTGTTCTGAATCTTTTTCTGGGCCTTTCCAGCTGAGTCCACATCCTTGGACCAGCCACTTCACAGCTCTGTACCTTGATTTCCCTCCCTGTAGAACTGGCTACAGACGTTCCTACCCTGTGAGATGTTTCAGGAGAAGGATGCTATTTATGAACAAACCTCCACAAAACAGTAAGTAACCTCATACCAAGTTTAATGGCTGCCCATCGATCAGTATCACAATTATCAGCATGACTATGAGCAGAAGATCCAGTAAGGTCTGTCTTTAGGACTGCATTCACTCTCCTTTTGTGAACAATGCATTAACCCCACATTTTTAACCATTCTTACTTTGTTCAAAACAGTTGCCGTCTTTATTTTGTTGCTTGGCTACAAAAATGAAGCAAGCCAACCAATGTGATCTAGTGGTAATTCATTTGGGGTCTGGGAACACATAAGTGAGAAAAAATGCAGTATTTCTTGTTGTTTATCTCCACTGGGCCCTCTGCTTCTTTTCCAATAAAACCCACGGTGGTATGCATGCATCTCACTGTGTCTGCTTGGAAGGAACAGAAATTACAAGGTCATCCCATAAAGATGTATTACCTTGACCATGCAAAAGCACTGACTCTTTAGGTGCTTACATGTATTCAAACAGGAGTTAGAAGACTTCCCATATGCTTCAAAACTTTGCAAGAGATACAGTGGCTGGGAAAAGTTAGCAAACTTACCCTGTTAAACAACTATGGAGAGACTGCAAAGCATTAAATGGGAAAAGATATTTTAGAGAGTGTGCTGCTGTATCATCAGTAGTTATTAACCATAAAGGCACCAGCAAAATAACAAAAAGTATTCTCTCCTTGGAGAAACGCATGAAGTAAATATTGCACCAATGAACATACAGTAATCTTCAAAAATGATCGTGCATTGAAAGCAGCAGCAGTGAATGGAACAAAAAAAGTGTAAAAATCAGCTATATGGAATGAAAATTTTCATGGTACAACTCATGGAAAAGTAATGCGATTAATTGCTTTTGCTCCATTTAAAGATAATATTGGGACAGACACACTGTTTTCTCATAAATACATTCACAGGCATATGTGGTTTTGACTGTCAAGCAGACTGGTCCAAGGGGAGCTAATTGCAAATTGGACTCTTATCTGCAAGTCAGTGATACAATTTCTTTAACATATTGAACTCAACTATTCATTTGAATTTAATTAATTTTAATATTTTGTTTTATTTTTTAATAAGTTTAGTGAGTTGTCACCTCAGATTTTTTTTAAAAAGTGTTGCTTTAATCCATCCTACTGTAAAAAAAACTACCACATTTCTGTGCAAGAAACAAAAGCAAGCTCATTCTCTATTAAAAGAATCTTTATTAAAGTTCTGTCTTGATATTAATGTAAAAGTTCTGTTTGCTCTTTCTACTTTTTTTGCTTGCAGTGTGCATTTTTTCAAGGGCATCATTGTGTGTTCCCCAACTTTCAACAAACAGTAGTCTTCTGGAAATCGGGTTTCATTCACAATTCAGGAAATGCTAAAATAAACCTTCAGCTAATTTTGTAATAGATGTCCTTCTAAATATTTATATGTGTACGTGCATTCAGAAATATTTATTGTCCATACAGGGGGTGAGAAAAAAAGACAAATTTTCTTTTATTTAAAATTAAATAGCTCAGTAATTCCAGAAGAGTAGCATTAGTAAAACCTTTTTTTTCCAAATGACCACACTGTTGCTTATTCTATAGCAGCATATGTTAGTTCTTTAGAGTTATATTTATTTAGGGCACAAAGAAGAAAAGAGTATGTAGGAAAAATACATTTAACACCAGAAATTTAGAACACATGAAAACTTACTTTTTTGCATTATATATAGAATACTGTGAATAAAAAATGTACAATATAGTCTATATAAGGTAAACCATTTGGTAGTAAGTATGTAGAGTCTCACTTTTGTACTGTTAATATCTGTAGAAATTAAAAACAAAGATTATTTCTGGCACTGTGTTCTCTGCTCTGCAAACATGACACTTTGATTGCTTTCCAACTTACCTCCCTCTAGACCTCCTTCTGTGCAGGACAAATTTCATTCAACACTGGTAATAATCAAAAGCCCTTTGATCTCAATACTATCCTCAGTCTTCTCTTCATGTGGCAATGAGCTTAAAATCCACTGAAAATCATTTAGCTGGTCTGTCTTTTGTCATCTCAGTTGCATGCTCAAGGCACTGTTTGTTTTCTCTTACATATCAATGAATATTTCTGTCTGCTTCATCTTCTCTACCAAGTCATGGTGAACACTACCAGACTCTTGGCCTCCTGTTTGTCTAACAGTACAGAAAGGACTCTAAATGTAAAAAGATCCCACCACTCAGTGAAAGCGCTTTCCTCCAATATTCTTCATCCACTGAGTTAGTTGTCGAGTTTCTTCTACAAGTTGTCCTTACCATTCCTTTACAGGCCTTTTGCTCATCACTGATACCCTCCATAAATGTCAGACGATCTTCTAACTGGTTCTTAATTGCTATCTGATATTTCCCTATGATGACTGATTTTTTCAGTGGTTCTGGTATACCCATGACTAGTATATTTTATTGGAGTCTTTATGTCTCTTTCTTACCCACAGAAAAGCCGGAAAAGCGTCCTGGAGTTCAGGAGTTAACGCTCAGTGGCTCCCGGGGAAAAGAGTCAGGCAATTGCTCTCCTTCTGAGCTATCATCAGGTCAGCTGGAACAGCCATATGAAATGCTGCAAGCAAAAGGCAGGGATCAGCCACTCGAGCTACACCAACTGCTGGAAAAGCTGATGCCCTTGCCTTGGCGCCCACGCAAAGCTGCTGCTGCAGTAGTGCCTGCACCGGCACCGTGATTATTGGCAGCCTACTGACCGAGACGGCTTCCTGTTTTGCCTAAGCCTAAAGCCATCCCTGGATCCACATTCCCAGTTTGGCAAATGACAACGGGAGGCACAGCTATGACGAAAGCTCAATGCCATTGCAGGCAGTCCTTGCGTCAGACTTGTAGGTGCCAATGGGCCTTTGCTGATGGTAATGTAATGATGGAGGAATGCAGCTACCGCCAGTGCAGACAGCAAGTGATGGAGGCTTGGAGATCCTGCATATATACCTATGGTATCAATTATTTCCCTACATCCTTTTCTGGCTGTAGCTGTAAGTAACTTGCCAGTGTATCTAGGATGCAACTTTCTTTATCTAAAAGCATTAATAGCAAGCATACTTATTCCAGATTCAGCTGAATGAAAACTAACCATAATACATACTAAATAGAACTAAATATTTGCAGATGTTTGAAAATTATTGATAAATAATTGATTAACATACAGAAAGAGGATAGGACAGAAAATAAATTCATCCTTTCATATGACGAGAAAAAAGAAGTTTTACTGACACTTCTGATCAATTCCCAAACACAGAATTGCTATATGTATCCATATTAATAAAAAACATTAGTTTGTTCTCTTCCCCCTCACTCTAATAACCATCCAGTCTGAGCTTGGAAGCACCAATGACTTTTAGTGTCTGTTGTCCTTGCTCAGCTGTATCCTGCAGGGCACACAGAAACCATTGCGAGGACACACCTAAAACATAGGAAATCCACCCTCAGCAATCCATCACTTTCTTTCCCAGACTTCACTCCCTTCCCTTCTACACATACACCCACTTCTGTTTCTATTTTCCATGAAGAGCAAAGTTGATTAGAGGAGATGAAGCTGCTTTCTAGATAAGAGAGAGACAGGGAAAGGCAGTTCATGTGGCTTGGCCCAAGTGAAACCTGCCCTTCAGGGTCAATTCCAAGTTTCAATGTAGACAAATCCATCCTTCTCACAGCATTCTTTACAGCATGCACTGGAGGGCAAAGGGTTGAAAAAGCATGTATTCCCATATGTCCTGTTTATACGAATTGCTAAGGTCAGGCCTGAGTTCTCCCAGAGGTATGGGGAGAAACACTGAAAGAATCTTTTCTCCAAAGGAAGGTCCCTAGGGTTTAGACAGTAATTTCAGAAGTCCTGGAGAGTGTCTCAGCTGACACACAGGCTGTAATCAGGGCAGGCTTTTCGTCTAGGGACAGCTCTACATGCCCATAAAGACATGATGGAATAGAAAACAAAAGAAGATTCAGAGATTCCAAATCTCTTAGAAGTACTGGGTCACACTGAGCTGTGCAATAGCTAGCAAAACAACAACAGGAGCACATCTTTATTGTTGCCATCATCCTTCCCTTTCTCTTCTCCTGTTCACCACCTTCCACTGGGCCCGATGCGCTAACTCAAACAGCAGAAACAGCATAGCTGTGATATTGCTTTCTTTTCCCCAAATTGTTTAGCCTCACCATGGTTCAGGTTACACTGTAAGCACTCCTGCTGAGGTCTGCATTTATCCAGCAGTTTGTGAAGCAGCAGCAACAGCACAAGAGCCTTGATAGCCACAGGGTGCTGGAAATCACTTCGTAAAAATAAATGATTGTGTATAGGTCAACATTTTTAAAGTATTCTGTCTACAGTATTTCAAATCTAACAATATATGTGATAAAAATTGTTTACACCCCCACCATTGTCAATGGGGCTTGAGGAAAGCTAGGCTGGATATGGAAAAGCGAGTTATTCCACAAGATCCAGTCCTGAGTAACCCTGAGTCAGATCTGTGATGTCCTATTTGAGATTCCTGTAAGAGATTTCTTGGCATGGAAAACACAGATTTGGAGGAGGAGTGGGTAGTCTCCATTTATCAGTAAACATTAAATATGTTACATTTTGTTCTTTGGAACGGGGATTCAAAGCTGAGCCTCCCAACTCCCAGCCTAGTGGGAAAACCAACAGGCTCCTGGAGCCTTCTCTCTGCAGACAGTTAATACCTAATAACCTTGGGCACTCCCACGAGTAGTGCAGAAATGAGGCAGAAGATGAATTTAAATGCATAGGCCTTACAAATAAAGTACTACAGCCTGAGTACTACAGATGGCTGGATTAAACTCTATCTTCCCACATTTTATGATTTAAGCATCTAACTTGAACACAAGATTCAAATAACAAATAGATGGCTTCTTAATCCTCTTTACAGCCATTGATTAACAGCTAAGTTTCCTTCCTGAATACTGCTGAGTAGTCAGTTTAGGCTGCTCCCTGGTTCTTCAGGATCCTCACATAAGTTCTTAAGCTTTGTCCCTACATGCTACAGGAAGATTCGGCACTGAATTTAAGGACTGTGTGGCCTATTGCTGGTGAAATGGCATAAAATGAACGTTAGCACCTTTTACACAGCTTGTGTTACATGAGCTTACTTCCGGTGGTTATGACCTGTTCCTGACTCTGCAGAAGTCAGCAGCCGATCCCCCACTGACTGCAGTGCTGCAGCCTCGAGTCCCAGCGTCACGCTGGCCACAGTTCTCCACTGATGGAGCACGTCCTGAGGTGGGAGCTACTTTCATGGAGATTATGAACAAAAAAGTGGAACAGAGGGCTCAGGGACCATGGAGCCTCAAGGGTTTAGCCAACAGATTGCAAAGTAAAGAAAGAGCAAATGAACTTCACTCATCAAGTGCTCCTTTCTAATGAGAGGCCTAGTTGAGCCTCATTTGACTAGAAGTTTTATTACAGATTGTGCACTAGCTATATCAACCAGAAGGGAGGAAAGGTCTTCTATTTAGTTTCACGTAAATTGCTGTAATTGCTGACTGTAAGAATCTTTGCTGTTACCTAAGATGATCCCTTCTTGAGGAAGTAATAGCAGAGTAAGATGGGTGATCATCAATCACCATAGTGTAATAGAGGAAAACAAAAAAGGGCACAATGAAGTTAAATATTTTAAAAGGCATCATTAAATAATTAACTCTTGATAAACAAATCAGTTTCCCACAGGCCAGCTTCATGGGATAGAACAGTTCAAAGTCCTGATCAGCTCTGGTTTACTTCCAGTAGACATCACAGTGCTGTCACCTCAGTGGTGACACAGAGCAGGGATCCATAAACATGGGGCCTACGCAGCAGGCTACAACCTTTGAAGAAGTTTTTTTATAGCCTCACTTCTGCTCATCTCTTATATTCTTCTGTCACAGTGTTGGCACTGCTCATATTCCTGCTATTGGATGATCATAGCTGGACTACATGAAACATAACTTTGGTGTTGGGCCTTATGTGCAATATCAGTATATCATGGAATTATTGCTGTGCTTCTGGGCTACACATTTTGTTGTAAATATCCTCATGGCCCTCATACTATACACAGCTGGGTAACTTCGAGAGATGATGTCTAGTCATTCACTAGGTAAAACTGGACTGTGGTTAGCCCTTTCCTGGGCCAGTCTGCAGCAAAATGGTTGCAAGGAAAAGACATGTGATTTCAACGTGGTGTCTCCCATACATTCATTATCAGTTGTTCATTCCTTAACAAGGAAGTTGCAGTTTGGAATGATTCATCTACAGCTTGTCCAGACCTGTCAAGTCACATGTGCTGAGTAAAGGCTCACTCACCCTTTTGGCCCCCTCTCTGCCTGTCCCCTCCTGGTGATGTCTCTCTACGTTTTGCAGCACGTAGAGGCAGCCTCTCTCTTTGTTGACCCCATGCGTCACATGCAGCTGGCAACTGTTATCAGCTCTTCCCCAGGAACAACCCTCAGTGTAGGTCCTGTCTTATCACAAGCTTTTCCAGCAGGATTCCCATGTCTTGCAAAATCTGCTTGCAACACATTCAGCAGCTCCTCTCACTGCAGTGTTATTTACGTTCTTCTAAACAGATGCAACTTGTATGCAAGCTGGGAAGTAAACGTAATTCTGACTACATTTAGTCAAATTTATGTCTATCTTGGAAGGCCAGACATGCCTGAGAAGAGTGTAATGTGACTACTGAACTCTATACAACACTAACCCCATCCTCACAGTACATGGGAAGAATTCAGTGCTTTTTTTGCTGATTCAGTGCAGTGTATTTTCCATTGTTTCCTGCCAAAGCAAAGTGGACTTGTATGACATACATACACTTACTAATTCATTCCTAGCTTGTATTTTTCAACAATTCTTTTCATTGCTAATCTTTCATATATGCATGGGTGGGGTACTCATGGCAACTCAAACCTGTTCAGCAAGAAAGAAACTACTGCACAGAAGATGTATAGTTCTCCATTACACATTTAAAAATGGTAAGTGACAATGTATTTTGGAGTTTCAGAATGATTGCAAAAGTCTTTTGGTAATTTTTCATTAAACGTTTTTTTCAGAGAAAACTTCTTAGTTGACATTAGATATTTTTGAAGAAATATGCCAATTTGGTAACATTTTCTTAGGCATAGGATATGGTCTCTTATACTGAGATTGTTGTGTCCTGTTACCTCACAGTTCTGAAATAAGGAAATTCAAGATATTGTGCAGCTTAATTGATTTATTTTTTGCTGAATGCAAGGGTTGGGAGAAACATTTTAGCTGTCACAGCAAAGTGATGAGACAAAAATATTCCAAATTATTCATATGATAGGAAATGTGAACCTCAAGCTCCTTTGTCATTCAAGTTTTCAGTCATAATGTTGTACTGACAACATTTTTTCTCATTGCTTTCATTTTCTAAGTAATGCATAGAAATAAATGAATGGTCATTAAGAAATGTATTCTCTTTGGACTCCCTGAATGAATTTTAAAGCTTGTTATGGAAATGCAGCTTATGCATGATTAAGGGAAAATAGTAAAAAAATAATTGCCATAGCTTTAATTTTGCAAAACCATCCAGCAAGAAATCCAAGAAACACAATAATGCCTAAAGTGAAAACACTCTTGTAAAATATAAGCAGGAATTGGTTTTATTCAAGAAGGATGTGCTTATCTGTTGAAACTTCTCTGTGTTGGTAAGCAGGCCATGTGATACTATGCTCAGGAATGAATTGACTAAATTGATTGAAGTATCATGTTTAGAACAACCTGATGAAATAATTAATTTCAATGAATTTTGTAACTTATAGGAGAAATCTGTTTGTTAAATAAAAAACTGAAAGAGAATTATAATTATAGCCCCCCCAAAAAGGATAAACTATGCCTGTAAGTTATAATTCTAATAGAAATATAGCAAGTTCAATAAAAAATGGAGTCAAATTCTCCCATCACCTGAATACAAGAAGAGCCAATTTGGGCCAGCTTACCCCTTGTCTGTGTTCATAAATGGCCTGTTAGATCTCTGGGATGAAATTCCACTAAATAATTTTTGAATCATTGCACCAGAACATGGGAAAGGGACAGAGTGGGTGTCCTTTTTCAGGGTGTGCTCTTTTGCCTTGCTCTTTTATACCATATGAGAATTGGTCCCAGCTGGGCTATCACCAGAGCATGGACACCTTTAGGAAGACACATCTCACTTGCATTGTTTGTTAGTACATTGCACTGCTCTGGTCTATTCACATCTCTGACTCACTTGTGTCTATGTCCCTGTTTAATATATTTTATAATAAATTCTTTAGTGAGCTGGAGTTGAACTGTTCTAGACAGCCTCTATTAGCATGACTCATTATTATCTAAACATTCAAAGGTAGAACTGGATCTATGTTGTCTGGTTTCAGCATAGTCAAACTTAGCTTGCAAACTTATGCTAGCCTGGAGCTGTATCACTTACTTAAAAACAAACTTGAATTTGCTATGCCAAAAGCAGTATTCATTAGTCAATCTTGAATTTCAAATCCTGACTTGTAATAGGAAATTGAGAGAATTAAATGTATTAATAAATGTAAACACTAGAATTATTTGAGAAACATTTCTTCTGATTATCAGGGTGCTGCTTTGTCCCTACATAATGAATGATCTGGGCAGCCCTGATTCTCCCACCTCACAAAAGTATATGGAGGAGCTGTAGCAGATCTAGAGACAAGCAATAAAGTTGATCAAAGGCAGGAATGACATCCATGGGAGGAACAATTACACAGGCTAGGAAACTTCAGCTTGGAAAACAGACAACTGAGGGGATATATGATGAAGTCATAAAAAATGGGGAGTGGCATGGGAAGGGTGAATAGGCATCACTTGTTCATTGTGTCTTTCAATAGCAGAAGTAGTGACATCAGGTGAATCTATAAGTGCTTGGTTCAAAACGAGAAAAATTATGTGTTTTTTTCATGCAGCATGTATTAAGGCTAAGCACTGCTTGCGAAAGGGTTTTAAAGTTAAAGTTTGCACAGGCTGAAGGACAAACTGGAGAAGTTCATGGAAGAAAAAACTATAGGGTCACAAAACACACAGTGCTCACGAACTCCCCAAGTTGCAAATAATCAGTCTGTTGCAATGCTTGGGACATCACTACTGACTTGCACTGTTTTTGTAAATTTTCACTTGGTATCCTGTTTTGTCCATCATTTTGGTCTGGTCCAGTGCAGTTATTCTCATGGTCTTTCTTTTATTAACTGACAATCATGAACATTTATATAGTGCCTCTGTACTTTTTGGGTACATACCCGATAATGATAATCTTATCTCTCAAAATTAGTTCCCAGAGAACATTGCAGCAAATCTGTCAGAATATAAATAAAATATGAATGAATATACTGTGAGTTGCATTTAAAAATAAAATAAAACATAAAATGCTAGTCCAAATATACATTCATAGCCTCAATATACATTTATATTTTTACCAAGTGTTCCATTATGGTATAAAACATTTAAGAGATTGTAACATTGCTATGAAGGTACATTACAGGATAATCTTTCACCATCAATGATATTAAGTGCTAAAATATATTTTTAAAAGTCATTATCTGCTTATAACCATACACTTATCTATTTAAAACTGAAAGGAAATGCACAAAGTATGTAATAAGGGCTGGGAAGGCACGCAATTATAGGTTGAAGAATCTGACCTGTAATACAGGTAGTATTGTTAATTTTTATATGGACCTTTTACATAGCCTGCTTGAAAAATCTAGTGAAATATACCCTGTAATTGAGCAGGCTCTGAATCATGAAATACGACAGTTAAGTATGTGTTATACCTGACAATTTTATAACAAAAAATTTCAAAATTTGGGTATGCTATTGACAGACCTCAATGAGACACTGTATAGGGAGGCATTTATTTAGTTCTGATGGATTGGCTTTAATTATCTGGCAAGTGAAAAAACTCTTCAGCTGTAAGTGGAAAACTGGAGTGCTCAGACAGACTACAAAATTGGCATTAGTTTTAAATTCATGGTTAGTCTTGTCTCTTTTGTCTGACAATTTCATATTTTTTCAGGAGATTTAGGATGGAAAAGGGGACAGACTATGTGGACATTTTCTGAATAATATAAGTGGGTTATTGGTGTGCTTGTAAAGGAAATGTGAATGCAGCCAGCAAAACACACAGACGTCAACGGGAAAGTTATGACTCTTTTGCATAAATGAAAGCAAAGGGCTTATCCCTCCTTTACTTTCTGAATTTCTTTGAGGAAGAGGGAAGCATTTGTCTCTGCAACAGTGACTAAAAATCAACAGTAGCAATCAGACAAGGACGTCTGTTCAATAGTAATGGAATATGTGAAACTAGACATCAGCTGGGCTTTCCAGTGCTACGCAATCAACAGCAGCTCCTTTCCTGGCACTTCTCCAGTCACTGGGCCACATGGCACGGGTCCCCAGATGACCCAGTAGGAAGTATCAAAGAGATCCGACTGGACTAATCAGAGGTTCCTGAGTGCCCTAGAGGGCAATAAGTGGGACGAGACCATGTATCAACCTCTTGGGGAGGTGCTGGAGGGGAAGGGCTGTTCAGTGCCCAAAGAAACCGTGCATTGGTATGGAGTCACTTCCCTAATGTGCCTTTTCTTTCCTAGCAGTTCGCTCATATTATCCAACTATAAAGAAAGCATAAGTGAAGACCCAGTCTGTTTACAATAGAATAGCATAAATTAACAACAAAGAGAACCAAAAAGTAACAGCAACCTTCTGAGTATCTTTCTTTTGAAGGTCGTAACCTACTTCAACTTGCATGCAGACTTGTATACCAACAACTCTCATTATAGCATCAAACACAGAAATACATCAAAGAATCTCTGAGATATAGGTGGTTTGCTTTGCTATTAGTACCTGTATCCAGCAATGGGTTTACTTTCTGATTTTAATCTTAGACTGAGTGTCCTGTGCAGCTCAGAAAAGAACCTTTGTTTTAGCCTCACCAATAATGCTTTATAACTGACACAGAATGGTGGATTAATGCACAGTTCTACCTGATGGGGTGAGCTGGTTTTGGCTGGGAGAGAGTTAATTGTCTTCCTAGTAGCTGGTACAGTGCTATGTTTTGAGTTCAGTATGAGAAGAATGTTGATAACACTCT
>JANZLQ010000029.1:6031713-6073585 GCA_026212715.1 Elanus axillaris | reverse complement strand
GCCAGGGCAGCTGACCCAAACTGGCCAAAGGGGTATTCCAGACCATGGGATGTCATGGCCAGTGTATTAACTGGGGGGAGTGGGGGTGGGGGGATTGCCACTCGGGGACTAAGTGGGCATTGGTTAGTGAGTGGTGAGTAATTGCACTGTGCATCACTTGTATATTCCAATTCCTTTATTATTATTATTGTCATTTTAATATCATTATCATTATTAGTTTCTTCTTTTCTGTTCTATTAAACTGTTCTTATCTCAACCCACGAGTTTTACTTTTTTTCTCCTGATCTTCTCCCCCCTTCCACTGTGGGGGTGGGGAGTGAGTGGGCGGCTGCGTGGTGTTTAGTTGCTGGCTGGGGTTAAACCACAACATGGGGATATTCCACTCTCTGCGAAAAAGGAATGTTTAAACATTAAAAAAATTAATTAACAACACTTTCTAATAAAATTATGTTTTTCTATATTACCTCACCATTTTCTGTAGTCTTTCATGTCAAAATTGAAGGAAATAAAACAATGGACCAGCTGTAATACTGCACACTGCCTCAAACTGTCAAGCAGAAAAAACTGCTGTCATCAAAATAAACCCCAGCAACAAAGTGATCTCTTATTTTTTAAGTATATTGCTGATCAAAAAAAATTCTCCTAATAAAAGTTATAACATCAAAGCCTCTTTTTCAATCAAGAAGGATGTTTCATTTTTCTAAAAAAGTCACAAGGCAGTGACCAGTGAAAACACTAGTTTATGAGAAATTAGCCACTTTTGTGATAGGGGGAAAAGAGAAGGTGAAAAAATTATCTGAAGGCAGAGATGGGCCTTTCTCTTTGCAGGGGAAGTCTGGTGGAAAAGAGTAAGAGATCTTACCAGTAACAGGTGGCACGAAGAGAAGAAGTAATCACTCAGGAGACAGGTGATTAAGTGAAAGAGAGGAAGAGTGTGGAAGGGAGGTCAAGGGAACCAGACCTGCAAATGGATGGGTAAATCATGTTAGCACTGAAGGAACCTGAGTTTAACATACTATGGAAAAGAGAAGGATCGGAAGATGTTGAAAGGAAAACTGCAAGATTAAGGAAGAGGACTTTGGAAAGTAGGGAAATGGATGACCTAGCCTGAAAGTTTGAAATAAGGAATAAATGTGGCTGACTGTATAAAATGCTAATACTGGGATGGAAACTCCCCCTCTCTGTCAGATTCAGCTGTGACTGAGTAAAGAAAAAAGGAAGAGGGAAATTCGAAACAAAGTGACAGTGACTAGAAGACAGGCCAGATCATTGAATTTCTTTTAGAAGGATCCCTGAAATAACTCCGAATCATGGAAGCCAGAAGTGGGATATCTTTGTCTCTGTCCCCTTCTGGCCACTTTGATGCACCTGATAGTTGTCAGGCTTCATGTCATTTCCATCACATAGTTGAAGTCTGCAAGTCTGCTACTCCAGGCCAGTCAAGTCCTCAGGATATAACACACTTACGAAGCCAGCCTCATTGAAATCAGAAAAAAACACTTCTTTCCTTAGGAATTTCTGATTTCTTAGATGCAAACTTTTATTTAACCTCACAGTCAGAAACCACATTTTTAGAGGAAAATCAAATAGACAATTAAAAATTGCTTATATACCCTGAATCTTGCTTTTAACTAACATTAGGCCAGGAGGACTGAAGTTCTTCAAGGACTGTCATGCTTACCTGTGTGACAGAGATCCTCTGGGCAACACCTTCCTCTCACCTGGAAAGACAGTCTCCCTTTAAATATGACTATTTTGTATCTGGTGTCAAGGACAATTTTTTGGCTTTGTCTTGTAAAAAGCTTCAGCGATTTGTGAAGAAGTTATTTAATATTAAGAATAAAAAGTCATTCTTTTGTCTTCTCATTTGTATTTCTTCACAAAACTGTATTACAATGAATCAGTGTCCTATTACAAAAATATTCTAATTGCTGAGCATACATCATTCCCACAAATTATAGCAGAAATCCTATGGTCTTGTAATACACACTTTAACTACATATTGTTACAGTAAGTAATAGGAGAGGTTTATTACAGTAACTGAAAGAGAGGAACCTGTGCATGTTCCACCCAAAGGTGTACTACTTTTCCATGAATTAATGCAATGTAAACAAAGAAGGGATCAGTTTTCTGCAGTGTCACTGGGATTATAATTAAAGGACAGCGAACAACACATCTAATTACTAGGAGATGGGAACTTGATAACTTTGGGGAAAGGACATCTCTGACGTTTTGCTTACAACAACAAAGAGCTGGACTCAGTGACCCTGTAAAGGTCTTTTATAGCCTTATATTATGAAAGTCAACTCTGGGCTGATCATTTTATCGCCATTTAGTCAGACTGGAGACAATGAGGACAAAGATTTGCTTGAACGTGTCAGCCTTTTGAATGTCAAGCAGATACTAAGTGCTTATTAAATCCCTGGCACTCTTTGGATCTTACAAAAAGAATTCAATAGTTTTATCAGGCTATTTACTCACTGAAAATATATCACTGTTATCCTGTATTACCTTAAATTCATTGTGATCTGCTTTTCCCCCATTATTGTTCATTTCCAGGCCTACTAATACATTTTCAAAACATGGGTTTGTAGTCAAGTGTGTGTGATCTTAAGCCCACATTTGTTATCCATGGAAGAAGTATAACTGGTGCTCTGTTGGAGTGAGCTAATGGTCTGTAGCTAGTGTAGGTTGTTTTACAAGACTGAAGTTCTTATTTTAAGTGTTTTAAACCTGAAAACATTGAAATACAAGCCAATTTAAGTGTCATTCCTAACCAGGATATATTTCTGAGACAACATTACATAGTCTTGCAAACCAATAAAATATTTGAGCAAGCACAGCCTTGGCTACATCATTGGATACCCAAATTGAACATGTGTGATTGACATTGGTCAGTGAATGTGTTTAGCAGAGTGAGACTGCCTAAAGAAAATAGCATCACAAATATGGACAGAAGGAGAAAAGTGCTGCATGAAGGGGTGGTTAATGCGGCCTTCTACAATCAATTCAGAAATCCTGCTGTGCTAAAGAGGGCTGGTAGAGTGTTTATGCTGAGTGACACCCCAGGCACAGTGCCACTCACTTCAGAGATGACTGCCAGTAGGTGCTAGCTGAAGAACTTGCATTTGATGGGGTGCATTTGCCTTCTGTAGTTGACTGGTGAACAGAGTCAATGTAATGAATTGACTCTGTTCTCTAATTCCCAAATCTCATTGCCCACAAAAAAACCCCCAACCCTATAGGACCTTGTTTTTTGCTTAAACCATCATGAACTTCAGAGAGAAGTCTGGTACGCAGGGTGCCTGCCTCACCATAGCAGATTTATATATACTTTTTCATTTTTGTTTCTGTCTGCACCAGCTAATCTGTATAAACTGACACTGAACGTTATTTGCTGCTTTTAGCTCTCTGTCTCTGCGAATTATCTGCATTATTTGAAAAAGGCAAATAAACTTTCAGGCAGGATATGCAAAATGGATATTTAAACAAAAGATAAATAAATTCTCCCAGGAGCCAAAGAGGTACTTTAAGGCACAATGGTATGGACCTTTTCCACAATTTGATTAAGAATAACAACGTGTAATCTTTGAAGAAAAAAAAAAAAAGCCTATGAGAGTAATAAAATTACTGGTTGGAATAGCTACTAGAATATGTCTGCTGACATTTGATTCTCATTAATGTTACTGTTTTTTTGTATTACATAAGCAGAAAATGCTATAATATGATAAAAAGCATAATACCTCCACTGAAAAGCTCTGGAGCATGTTGCTAAACAGAGCAAAGGTAATGAGATGGTCAGGGACAAACGTGGGGAGTGCCTTCAGAGTGTTATTTATTTCCTTTGGAAAGTATGTTTTTTATGTCTAACTTAAGTAAAAGGGCATGAATGACAGCGACAGGGAACATGTGAAAAATGTAGGTCTCAGAGTTTCTGGCTTTTATTACTTGTTGCTTTGGAAAGGGAAAATGTAAATGAATCAAGTTTCATCTTGTAAAGAAGATAAGGCCCTTGAAGCGATCGTGAAGAGTAGGAGGTGTTGACGAGTGATATCTACACGAGTGCCACTGGGAGAACTTGTATTGCTATTTGATATGGACAGTGATAGGGAAATTTAATTTTCTTCATTATTATTCAGACTAATTCAGAATATTAGTACAGACCAAAAGTAATTGTTGCAATTGTTTAAAATAATCGACCTCTGTTTTCTGATTATCCAAACATTTTTGTGTTTATTACATGAGGAAGTCAAGAAGGTAACTCCTTATGTCGCAACATCTCACATGTTAATGTGTAAATACAAAAGCCAAATATGAGACACAGTAAGTGTAAATGACAAACATCTAATTTGTTTTCACTGTTATCACAATTATTTGAACAAATTGAATAATGTCACATACATACGTATAATTAGATACACAATAACTGATTTTTTTCCAGACTGAAGTGTGCATTTTCCATGTGCAACACCACATCTGAATAATTTATTATTTTCCATGTATTTTCATGGTTTTGATCTCCAAGATAAGTGTGTTCCTCTGGAAAAAAAAAAAAACCAAACCCAGAGGTACATTTCCAAAGACAAACAGCTGTTGTTTTGTTCTGTCTGTACATCACCTAGAGGAAATACATCCTTGTGGTATCTTCTATCTTCTCTCTTAGTATAAAATAGATATAATTAATATACTTAAAACACTGTAAATCTTCTTTCTTGCACTCTACAGTCATCAAATTCCAGACATATAGTTTTCCTCTTACAGGGGAAACAACTTGTAATTAGGCTATGCCCAGAGTAATTATTTTAAAGAATTTAAACTGATGACGGAAATTATTTTTTTCTAAAACCATGGTATATAGTAGCGTATGCCAAAGGATGGCAGTAACACTGAGGTTGTGAAAGAAACCACAGTTAACAAAGAAGAGGCACTGGGCGAAGTTGCAGCCACTGGCTGGAGGAAAGTCACGCTCCTATCTCCTAGCCGTGCTTTTGTCTCTGGCCACGATCCAGGGAAAAGGGCCGATGGGAGCGAGTGCTCAGCCTAGGCCACGCCAGCTCCCCGGCGAGTCACGGCGTCACTCTCCAAGCAGGCGTGACATCTCCTACAAAATCAGACTTGGCCTCACCCTGCCTGAAAGCAACTCTCTGCACAAGCTAGGAGTATCTAAGTTAACTTCTAAACTCAGTACCAAGCCCATTTTTAATTGGCAAGTTAATCGTGTGAAAATGCTGACTGAACGTCACTCCTCACTCGTAAGTACTAGCCTTTTAGTTAAGCACATTTGTAGGTGGGGCATATATATGCACAGAAAGGCCTCAGGACAAGTTGGAAATTGAGCTCTGGCAGTCACATTGTCCCCAGATTACAGCTCATAGCAGATGTTCACCAAAGCTACATAAATTTTGCCAAACTGTACAGTCTGGTAAATCCCATGAAATAGGAGATTTTAACAGCCCTGGAGAAACCTGGCTTTCCATTTGCGTCTGCATGTTCAATCCACCTTTGTGCTTTTCATCAGATTTTGCACATCTTTATTGGATTGTAACTAGCTTGCACTAAAATAAGCATTAGAAGTAAGAATAAGAAATAAATTCTGCCTAATTTCAAGTTAAAATCTCAAATTATGTCAAAAAAACAAGCTGCCCTTATCTTCACATTTAGGTCGTAGAGAGGCCTTTGAAGTCAATTGTGTTACAATCCTCTAAAACAGTGTTATTGGCCCAATTCTCATTTAAAATCCAGTTTTATGACATTCCATTCATTTCCCTGAAGTTTGCTTCTCATTTGCAAAGTGAGATTAGAATCAAATCCAATGAGGTTTGCTGCAGAAGGTCAGATAAGACTGAAAGAGTATCTCCAGGCTTTTGTCTATGGAAACAAGTCTTCTAAATCGTGTTGGTTCTTGCAAAAGTATCAGGAATGATTATTAAACAAGAGTTGTATTGCCTTAATTTTGCTTGTTTGGTCTGCATCTTATAGCATGAGCTTAAGTCTTCCACAGACATCTAAAGCTGTAAAAGCAACTGTACCAAATCAAACCACAGCTGGCCCCGTTCCCTCTCACTGATAGTGGCCAATAATGGATCCAGGAAAGCGTATCTGAACAAGGCAGGCATAGAGTGGCATGTTCCTAGCGAGCTTATACAGCCTACAGCAATCTGGTGCAGTGATTTCCTGAGGAAAGATGCGACATGCTTGTTTCTTACAGCAGAGTGCAAATCAAGAGTAATTGCATTGAAATTTTGTGGAGTTATAAGGGTATACAATGAACAACAGTAGGTGTATATTCTTTTTTTTCTGTAGGCCCAGGCAAAACACTTGATTTAAATATCTTCCTTTCCTTATGAAGTTCAAATTATGTCTAAAAATATGACATTCTTATGACAATGCACCCTCACTTTATGGTAGTAGTTATACAATAAGAAAAATAAATGCATTTGAAAGATAAAAGGTAATTATAGTGAAGTCTACCTGCAGTTATTAAATTTGAATTCCACTTATTATTGATAAAAAATAACATTTAAATATCTTCAGTATCAGTAACAGTTACGTTCCAATCATAACTTTTACTGTAAGCTTTAAAAGCTGTTTTTTTTCAAATGAGTACACTGAAAAAGAGTTTTAGACACGTCTGTTATTCACTAAGAAGATTTGTGATCGTTTACTGTCCATGTAGTGCCCCAGGTGCAGTGTGTGGACTGTGCTTTACAAATACAAATGTAGACAAGGTTCCCGCCCTGAGAAATTTGCAGCCTAGTTTGAACAACCACAACACTAACAATTTAAGGATTAGGCACAGGAATAGATGCAAAGAGGCAGAGGAGGTCAAGAAGGTTAGCACAAGGAGGTGGGATTTAATAGGAGATTTAAAGCTCACTTGGTTCACATGTAGACCAAACTCGTTCCAAGCAGAAATCCTGTCATGTAAAATTCCTTCAAAATCTTGTTCTCAAAGAACTTTGAATTCTGAATGTTTGGAAAGCCTGGTGAGGCCAGACCCACTGATCTTCACAAAATACAGGAGACAAGGATTGATGTGCATAGGAGCAATTGGTATCTAAACCCAGTGATTTCCTGTGATCTAAATTTCTTTCATTTTTGTTTGCAACTGGGCTAGCAAAGTAGTTCCTGAGTTTATAGCTTTTACCATGCTAAAGACTAGTAAGGATTGTGTGAATAGAGTTTTAGTTTGCTCTAATCTAACCATTTCTCATTTACAACCTACAGGCCAAATGGGGATAATTGCAGAGAAACCACGCTTTTCCATCCCTTTGTCTCAGAAAAGATAGACTAAAAATGCAGAGCAGTCCTAAACCAGCTCTTTCCTCAACAAGCGTGCAATGGGACTTTGCACGCTCCCTACCCTTTGCATTAGCTCGCTTTATGTCGTGAATTCGTCCTCTGTCCCTACTGCGAAGGGGTGGGCTGTGGCTGGCGGCCAGTGGGGCACACTGGAGAGCTACAGAACGCACCCTCTTCGCAAGGGCATGTGATGCATCAGGCATCAAGGATCTGCTGAACAGCTCGGACTGGGACTCTGCAAACCTGCACGTGGTCCCAAGGCCACCCAGATGCAGGTGGGACGTGCACAGCCACGCCGCGTCTGCTATGGCTGCTAGAACTTGTTCCTAAACTTTTAAAGTACTTCTAGCTTACACAGCATCTATGAATCACTTTTTCACCTCCAAATATAATACTGACCACAATTCCTGGTTTTTGTGTCACGACATTTATGACTTGACTTTAGAGTATTGTTTTAGAGCTTTTTTTTTTTGTAACCTCACATAATAAATCCACTAAAAAAAAAATCCAACCCTGTGGTTTTTTTTCTGGTTACCATCTCCTACCTTCTCAGCATTAGCAATTGATTTTGACTGGGTTTTTTTTCAGCTAATCTGCAACATACTTGCAGTAGCAGCAATGAACAGAAGTGCCAAAGAGTTGTGTAACATCAGAAAGAAAATATATAGCTTTCTAGTTTGACATTTCTTAATTTTTTTATTAGGAGATTAATTTTACATAATGAATAGAGTTATTTAGGTTAATTTTAAAGGTGTACAGAGATATCAAGAAAGGAAATCCCCTAGTAAAGAGAAATACTGAACTATAATAATTGATCTCCTGAAATTTGTTGGAAACATATGAGAAATAGAACAAATGTATGCAGAAGCACATACCTGTTATGTTAATGAGTTACATTTACAAGCTGGCTGAAGGGTATGCAATGCTGTATAGTGTACTAGATTACAAGATATACTTGCAATCTTTGCTTTTGATTTTCAGTATTTTATTACTTTCTTTAGATACTTTGAAAGAAATACGTTATGAAAGAGCATAACTGTAAATCATAACTGGACATCAATATAAAGCTTAACCCTTACAATAAGCTGTCATGACTGAAATGCAGTTAGTAGCATAAAAGCAAGTAGGAACCTGTTAAATTATGCATTTTAATACAGCTGTCTTCAAAAGGACACAGATGAAAAGGATACAAAAAATCATCCATGAAAACAGAAGAAGAAAAAAAAAAGTAAAAACTACAAAGACGTTTTATAAATTGTTCTCTGGTGCCACTCAGACCACAGTTGGAAAGCTGATATTTCAGCTAATAATTATAGAGATTTATTCTTTGTTATACTTTGGTATTCATGTGACAAACAAAACAACAAAGAAATAATTTAGAATGACCAACAGCACATCACCCAGTCTATATACTTCAGAGGATACACAAAGACACACATGAAATATGTTTACTTCACGCTGTAGTCAATGAAAGGAAAGGAATATAACCTAGTAAACATTTGCATTTCCCACAATATACCGTGTCTGTAGAAAAACAAGAATTGTGGAGTGGAGATTATTGCTGGGTTTTTTTGCAGCTTTTCAAAGAAACTGTGTTGGTATTCCAAATCAGGTTAGAAAAAAATTAAAAGCTGAAGAAGAAATGGTGAAAAAAGCCCAGGATTCAATTAATGGCTCTGGAAATGAAGACAAACTACCCACATTGCCAAATGACAAGTACAGTCTCTTCCCCTGAGCAAAACGAAACAAGCCAAGACAGCCCCAGAGCATAATCCTGCGAAGCTATGGGCCTGGCAGAGACGGTGCTTCAAACACAGGGCTAAGGAGGAGCAAGCCGAGCTGCAGCATACGCCCCAGTTCTGACAAGTGGCCTTAAACATCCTTGCTGCTCTCTGACCCAGCCTGGGTCTCTCCCTTAAGAACTGAAGCCGTTTCTGCAAGTCTGTAGTAAAAAAGCAAGAGCAAATGGACTAATAAGTCACTCTCTCATTGACAAAGTAGCCATAAAAGCAGATAATCAAGTATTATCTATATTTAGTTTAACCACACAAACTGTTTTTAAATCAGAGTTAAATGGGCTCAAACCTATTTCCCACTTATGCAATTAATAAAAATAAAAACCACCAGTGGAAACATCACCTTCTATGCTGAGCTCAGCTCCCGTGTCAAGAAACTCAACACTTGCCTGCACATTTCAGTTTCTGCCAGTCACTTTCTAACCCAGCCTGAACTCTGACTTTATACTTATACATAAATAATATGCTTCGTGTGACCCTGCAAAGACTCTCTCTTAATTACCCGAGGCCAGAAGAGGGGCTGTTTCTTTGACAATGGGAATGCACCGCGTCTCCATTGTTGGGGTCCATCCCTACAGGCCGGAATGAGCCCTGCAATGCTGGGCTCCCTCTGGTAAAGAAAAAACTGAGCAGGGTGAGCCTCCGCATTTCCAGGACTTTCCCATGTACCCGTGTTGCTCTCTTTGTCTTTCCCACCCTGAGTCTTTTTTTCAAACACACCCAATAAGCAGAGGAAGAGACGCACAATTTCCATCACAGTGACCCATGGAACAGGGATAATTGCTATAGGAGAAAGCCAGGAGGTGGCATCAGTTTCTGTCACCTCTTCTCTGGTTCACTAGAGGGGAGTCTGAGTCCAGTCAAAATGGGGATCTCAGGCTGGATTTCCAGCGGAGTTGGGGGCAGGAGGCACAGGGGACTGAGGCAGCAGATGAACACAAACCCCTGCAAGCCGGGGGGAAGATGAGGGACAGAGAGACAGCGCACTGTTGGCAGTGCCAGGAGAAGAAACTTTGAAATTTCTGTTACTGTTTTTTCTCTGTGCAATTTTGTAACAACATAAAAAAGCTGGATTTAGGTTTGGGGGAATGTGTGTGTGACTGTGCATGTCAAATTTGAAAAGCAACCTATACCTAGAAAACTATGACAATGACATATATCAGAAGCCTTTTTACAGGAAGTTGTCTTAAAGGTACCTATGAAATATCTTTAATTTGTATCTTTGTCTGAAGCTAACTGTGAGGCTTCTTTACAAAGCCAAAGGAATAAAGGCATGCCTTCATGCCTGGTAGATGAGGAATTAGGATTGTAAACTCTGACGTTGAAAGCAATAAGACAATGGGAGATAGAAGCTAGCAAACATATTAAACATAAATATTTCAATAATTATAAAATACTCCCTCACCTTTCCTTGAAAATGGCTAGAACTGTATGAATTAGAAGAAAACTCACCTGTTATTTTCCAACTCTTGTATTTCAATGGGCATGACTTAAAGATGCTTTAAGAGTCCTAGTAAGAAAATTTATAATCAAGATTTTCAAAAAGGATTTCTATCTTAAAGAAGCTGTATTGCCAGAAGGTATGTTTTCTTGCAAATAAGTTATTTACACAGACCTTACTAGGTTGTTTACTTCTACTGATTAGCGAGTAGTGACTTCACGGTTAGCAACTGGGAAATAAGATTGCTATTTAAATGGGAATTTCATGACAGTTTTTCCAAAGCATGTATCTTTCTTGATCCATGCATATATTGTAAAAAGTTTGTAGCTAGTCCAAAACTGTTGGTCATAATTAGGAGGAAAACATACATTGGTAGTTCTATGTAAGTAGGTCTAGGTAGACCCTACTAATCTGTGAATAAAATTGGATCTGTGAGAAATAAAGCAATACAGGGGTCACTGATCTTGCTATGTCTGTTGTTCCTTTTTGTAGAGATATGTGGCTGTTTGCAGATCTAATAATTGAAACCATACAGGAGTTTACTAATTATTTTTCTGAACCTTGATATGAAATAAAAGGATCAAAAGCTTTAAAGTATTAAACACTGTTAGGAAATACTACAACAGATGAAATTTCCTCACAAATCTGAAATATCTGATAAAATATTTCTGACATGTACATACTACTATTACCATTTCAAAATCTGGTCTTGCAGAAGTGAGAGGCAAGGCAAGCTTCTGTACAGTGACTACACCTACAATGAATAATCCAATTGCAAGAGCACGTGAGTCATGTTCAGATTTCACCTGCCTGCCTGTTCCCTGGGATGGAGGCTGTAGGAGATGCACTGCTACCCAGGGGAAGGTGTGGCGGCTGCCTTCATCTTTTACAAAATAAAAGTATTGATGTGGTCTGATTTGATTAACGAGCTCAGTTATAACTAGATCAGACCTTTGGTACAAAATTCCTTTGGGGGAATGGTACAGAATTGTATTCTGAGATACCACAAGGGCATTCCCCAACAGCTTATTGGAACTATAATTAGTCTCACTGAAATATGTGGCAAGATTACTCTGAGCTGGTATACAGTTCTGGTCCTGCACTAGGGAAGGCAGCTGGGGACAGAACGGCTGCAAAAGTGACATCCCAATTTTCCAGTGAAAGGAAAAATCACATCTGCTATCATGCAGAAGGAGCTCTCGAATACTCCTTCTCCTGACAAAGATGGCCAAACTCTTCCTGACTTCAAAGAGAAGAACACCAATAAACTTCAACGAAGAGAGGACTGGCTCCCTGCCAGCCTCCGAGAGATCCCCACAGAGCATCTCCTGGACAAAGCAGTCCGTCCACTGACAGTGAAAAGCAATCTTTCCCCACCAATTTAGAGGCACAAAATGTTTGCTATAATAGTTTAGCCTTTAAGTTGTCTTAGCCTTGTATCTGCTTTCCACTGGTGTCAGGTTAAACTTCTTAAAAACCAGAATGGCTACGAATCTGCTGCTTACAGACTTACACCTCCAGGGGTATCCAACACCGAGCATATCAGAACTCACATGAAGAAGTAGGAAGTGTAACAAAGTCAGTGTGGAAATGGGGAATGACAGAGAAGTGAAGGAAAGGAGACAGGGAATTGTACACTTTTGAGCAGATGTGATGATAGTTTTTTTTAATCTAAAACTTTAATAGCCACTTTTAGTATGATTGAAAGAATGGACTATACTTTCTGAATTTAATGTCTCAATCCTATTTACTTTGAAAAATCTCAGTTCCAGGTAAGGCAGAAGATTTGCATGCTTAATTACAGCTAAATGTATGACTGGGACAACTTATATGGAAACCAACCACTAACCACAAAGAAATAAGGCAAATCCTGAAATTTTACTTTTATCTCCTTCTTAGGCAAAATTCTTCTTGAATATCTATCAGACTTGGCCCATAGAACTAAAGTGAAAAAAACATCTGTATTTATTATCCTTAAGATTCAAAAGTCAAAGGTTTGTTTTCCTAACAATCTGAGGTAATTACTACCGAAAACATAATTAAAACCATTGTGCACTTCTCATAAGGATTTGTAACACTTTGGATAAAATGGACATTTAGAAATCCTGGTAGATGTGCCACCAACTACACCTGTGTTTTCAACAGTCCTAACGTACATGTTGATGTATAATGTAACAGTCATACCTTCATATACCGGTTTCTAACCACTCTGTCGCACATATGCAAGTTCAGTGTGTGTGGGTATGTTGATGTGCATATGTGAGCATTAATGGACTAGTATAGAGTACTGTTACAATATTTTTTTACTTGCCAAGATAAACAGTTGTAGTGAGAATATACAATAAAAATACTTATTTACATGAGGAGATTTCTATCATTTTGAAGGTTGTCTTCTTCAAGTACAGGACATCTTTCTTGAAGGTGTTCTTTTTAAACATAGCCAATTGCTGTGCACCTGCTGAGATGGACAATAATCTGACCCTGCAATACAGCTACACAATACAATGACATACATTTAAATGTTTGATAAGCTTAATGAGAAATGAGAAATACTTCTTCAACATTGTTTTACAGACAGAGTGTAATTGACATTTTCCCAGGGGACAGGGTAGATATTTCTGTGTGGCTCTATCTCCCACCTGGGATCACCATCTCCCAAAAAGTGTTATCCCCAAAACTTTCAGCATACTATGTATAGTCCCCCGATTTTAGTACTGGACACGTATCTTTCTTCCCTTCTGTGATGACTGAGGAACCCAAAAGCCCTTTCCACTTCCTATCATGCACGGATCAGGGAGCTTATGAGACTACTTTTGTATAAGAATACATGTCCTTTTTGCAAAAAGGTATAAATTAAAGTATACTAATAACTGCTTACTTACAAGCAATTATATAAGAGATAAACATTATAAAAGCAAGAACATAACTGTAATCTGACTTCAGTTTCTAAACTCTAGTGCTTCAACTAAATACAACGCAAGTGTGGATTAGTAGGGTAGAAAGGGATAATCATCCCATCACAAATTTTCCCATTTATCCTTAGACAAAAGGAAGTTCTAAGTTTCACACTGTGTATAACATCTCCAATTACCTAGTTTACATTAACAGTAAAACTATCTGCTTAATTTACAGAACTCAGATGATGTGACACTAGTTTTCTAAAAAGAAAGCTCTGGCCTATCCAATAAGGCAGCTAGATTATTGATCAAATACTCCTCCCAGCATTACATTGAGAGTGTAGCCACTTGCTTATTTTTTATGTGAAAATCTATTAACACTTGTAACTTCTTGCCAGTAATCTCTAATTTACAAGTGACTATAGCATGGCAGATACCAATAAACTTCTTCATATATTCACATTTCTTTAACAGTGAGAAGAGAAATACAAAGAAAGAGACAGAACCTAGCGTTGTACATGCTTAATTTCAAGGCACTTTGGAATATTTCTCATCCCTTAACTTTTGGTATCACCAGTCATATGAATGTGAAATACAATTATTGTCAGAATTCCTCAGTCCCTCTGTGACTTTCAGGTACTCTGGTTGTATGTCCCCCCAAATCATTTATTTTTTCATCACCACTCATTTTTTGATTCAGGTGATGATGAGAAAGGCAGATATTTCAGCATGGATTCTCTCTGTCACTGGGTACATATTTGCTGCTAATATCTTATGCAGCTTTGTATGTTATGCGATATAGAAATATTTGTCAAGCACATGTAAATAATCTTTTTGAATTCCCTAACCAAAAATTGTTCTAATCTTGAAAAAATTTAATGATGTGCATAACAACTACTAGTCATCTCAATGATTTAGTTCAGCATGTGAAGAAATGTTTTCAAAGCTAGAGGACAAGAGTGTGATTGAATTTAAATTACATTAATATTCATGGCATATAATATACAAAAAGTGTAAATTATAAATGGACTATGTATGAGCTTGCATGTGTGCAGGCTTGAAGCCTCTGTGAAACATCAATAGCAAACTTATTTCCATACCATAGGGCTGGTTTCTTGTAAAAAAACATCTTCAACTTACTGTGATTCTTGTAATTCTTCACCTGACACTGGAACAAACTTTCAAAGAAAGAAGGTAGTATGCACAAGCATGTAATTATAGAATGTAGCTTCTTATTAGCCAATAAAAAGTATAATTTTTCACATTAAGTCTTTTACATGAAGTCTTTACGCCTGCCCCTCAACAATAAGACCACAGAATACTGAAGAAATCTCAGTTCTCCAAAGCTTTAATGAACTTCTTTTATACTTTATCAGAAAAAAACCCTAACGTCTTATAAGATTTTTTTTCACTTTATGAAGTCTTTAAGGACATAAATATTATCTAAAAATGTCTTGCAATGATAGATTCACTACATAAACCCAGTTGCTGTGCACATTTCTTTCAATAAAGGACTGTGTTAGAAATGGGGCTTTTGCTGACTATGGGAAAAAGTTTTTAAAATTCCTTTGCCATTTTAGTTTATTTACATTGCAGTTTAAAAACCCAAATAAATAGGAAGAAAGCAGCAATCGATCTTTGATTGCAGACCCACTTAAATCAAGTACAGTCACAGCAACATGGGTTATTAGATTAGAACATGAATTATTATACTACATTTTCATCTTGGTTATAAAAAAGTTTTAGGAATTTAGGAGTATGACTCTCATGCAAAGGCATCAACCTATCATTGATTTTTTTAGGTCAGAAGGGACCATTATCTTGCAAAGGTCAAGCTCTGTAATCTGCATCAAGCCCATAACTACTATTTGAAATATGTTAGTGTCAAATAATCCATAAATTAAATGCACAGAAGGTGCTGGCTATTAGAACTAGGGCACTCCAAAGGCTTTAACCAGTAAGCTCCTTCTTGATTCCTCACATTGCCTATTCCTGCCCAAGTAGGGCCCAGCCTTAATAGGAAAGGTGGCTCCACCCCAATTAACCTGATATTTAGGGCAGTTGCAGAGGAAATAATAAAAATTAAAAAAATAAAAAGTGGCCTTAATTCTGCTAAGGCTGGGCAAGGCATTGATTTAGGATCCCCTACTACTATTTTAATTAAGTACATGCCTGCTTGCCTTGGTCTTCTGCTGTGGGCACTGCGTGTGGTCAGCCCTGCTCAGGTCTTCCATGGGCAGTGGATGTGCTGGCTCCCAAGTTCAGCCTGGCATGGTGGGCTTGGACACCTCTGGAAAAGAACAAGCTCAAAATCCATCTACCAAATTCAGACTAGCAAAAATTGGCCTTTTTGAAGTCCTTTGTCTTTAGACATGTTATAGATCAACATTAATGGTTCAAACACTCCATGACAAATTCTTTTAATACCTTTGATACAAGATTGAAAAACGTTGCCTTGTAGAAATTAAAGTTGTCTATCACCTTTGAAAGCTAGAGTGTGATTTTAGAATGTGTATACTTCTTAAAATTGATGACATAGTCAACAACTTTAGCTATGGCTTGTTATGAATGTTTTGAACTGGTAACTGAGTGTCCAATAATAATAATAATTCATCATTTTCTTTTCAGAAAATATGGAATATAAGAAACAGTTTTCTTTTTAATTTTTATTTTATTTTATTCTATATAAATAGAGAGCTCTACTGAGGGCATGCAAAAGTAATAATTTAGTACTCTTACAAATTATTTTCAAGACACTAACATTTTCAGAATGTTAAAGGTAAGTCACTTAATTTACAGACATAAACAAAAGGTATTTGGAGAAAGCTGATACTGAATTAACTACTAATTTAATAAAAAATAAATCAGTCATTTGCATTATAGGATGAAATAATATAGAGAAACTCATGTACTTTTTCTCATCACCTCCTTAATCATGAAATATTATAGCGCACAGATTTCTGAGCAGGCATAGTCCTTAATACTATAACTACAACATAAACAACAATTATGTAGATATCATAATAGACTATAGCAATAATAATAATAATATTGACTTTTCTTTTTGGGGAAGAGACTTACCAAATATATTTAATCTGCTTTTCTGATTTATTACTCTATTGAAAGTATGAATATGTTCTTTTAATATTGAACACTTCCAAATGAGTACATTTTTCTTACAAATAGTTATACATGTGTAGAGTTATTTTGGGGGGAAAAGTAAAGTTTATATATTTTGTCAGTTAGGAGAGATTTTTTTGAAACTTTTGTTGCAATGGAAAGCTATTCAGTGATGAAGAGTTGACAGGAAGGAAGCTGATGAAGAGATGGCGGTTGAAAAGCAAAGGGTTGTGGTATATCTGATGTGAATATGTAATGAGTCTTTTTTCTATTAGACAGCAGATTTTAACTATTCCCTTTCTATAGCTGTGCTAACATGGATATGTAATTTTTCCTTTCACTGAGAGGTAGGGTTTTTTTTTTTTTAATAAAAGAAGGAACTATCTATATTAAGCCAAACTGTCAAAAGATGCATTGAATACTATAATGATACCTAATGAAACATATATACATACTAAACATAGAAGGCTTCATCCAGAAATCTGTACTGGGAAGCCTAGCTTTTGCATGGAAGCATTTTACTGCCAAGTAATACTGCATAACAGCAGCACTTTAAAATAATGGCACTGGTGGAAAAAAAAAAATAAAAAAAGAGTTGCTTTCAAATGGTTTTTTTCTTATAATTCTGACCTTTAAGCATTTGCATTCACCTTCTTACTGCAACTAAAACCATGGAAGTAGGCTATTATTTTGAAGTGACATTTGAGGTTTTTATGTATAACTGAAGTCTACCAGTTGTGATTTTATCTTGTTTCTTTTACTACTATGATAGTTGATATTGTTTATGTTATTAAGGCATTGAAATGAACCTACACTGAGCAGTTCCATATTTTATAGGAATTCAATTAACTTTAAGTCTTAATAAATGTTTCTTATTACAAATATGTGGACTTTATTTTCAGACAGGTATGTCTGAATATTAGTTTTTGACACAGAAAACAAGAAAGAAGAAGGTGACCCAAAGATGTGAAAGATGACCCAAAGAAGCGAAAGTTAGGAGAATGTCCTAAGTGAAGTATACATTGAGCCAGGTTTTTTTAATTCTGCCCGTTCTTCATAACTATAGAAAGCAAAATCATAACTACTTTGATCTTATTTTTCTTATTACCATTATGTGATTACTGTGCTGATGCTGACCCATAAACATTTCTCTTATGCACCTATATGATTGCCTTGGCAGAGAGCCAAGTATATTACAGGTGTTTGGGAATTTCCCACAAATATTTTAGCTGCACCTTGAAGGAAGGACTTAACTGGTCACGGTAGGTAATCACTCAATTGAGATCATTAATCACTGGAAATGCGGCAGCCCTCAGAGATCTGCTTTTGTCACATTACTCTGCATTTGCAGAAGTCTCTTCTAAACGTTACTTCTAAGTGCCATAAACACCAGCACTGGAAATTTCATCTTTTTTCTGGAGGACTGCTTTACCAGCAGACCACATCAGAATCAGCCTTGAAAACGAGGAAACTTGGCAGCTCTGCCTCCTTACCGCTTTTGTAGAGGGCCAGCTCTTATACTGTTAGTGGTGCAGGCTGTGTTTACATGCGAGCAGGATCTCTTGAAAGTAGCCGGTTCTGTTCTCGCACCGCGGCCGTGCTGGCCTCCCCTGCCCCTCCGCAGGGCCAGCCAGGGTGGCTCTCGAGTGGGAGGGGAACCCCATCCCCTCTTGGACCCCACGCAAAGACTGGGCACGTTTCACGTACACAGGAATGACTTGCTTAAGTTAAAAAAAAAAAACATCGACTACAACACTTAAGCCAACTTTACATAGATTGTTTTTCACCCATACCAAGTATTTTGCTGTTTTAGCTATAATCGTTGCCCACATTCAAACGTAATTGCTCACGATGCTTTGAGGTTCCAGTGCAAAATCTCACAGCTGGGTGAGGTTCAGCTTTCTTACCAAACTGGCATGACTGAGCTTGCCTTGCTGAACTCATCAGAAACGATATCACTTGCTGCAGCTTTCTTAAATTGGTTCAAAACATTTCTTCACCAATCAAATTGATTTGTAAATGACTTATCCTGGAGTTTTAAAATTACATATTTTGGAATTCATTGAATAAATGATACTGTACACTTACAAAATTTTGTCAAGGTGTTCTGCTGTTAAAGAGCTGAATATTCAGATGTAGTATAGCACATCGAAAAAGAAGGTAGGCTTATGGGAACCACCAATTCATATTTGCCCAGTTCTAGTAAGTGTGAGATGACAGCTTCACCTGCATCCCTATGCCTGAGGTATGTGGGGAGTTTGGCACTGTCATGTGACTAAACATGTTCATGCAAAGATCAAGCAAAAAACATGAGAAAACCAATCTAGTATCACGTCTTCTTATTTTTGGTGTTTTGTTTTGTTTTGGTTTGTTTGTTACCTAGCCAAATTAATAAGAAGGTCTGCATGCACCAGATCAGGGTACAGACCCTTGAATTTGCCTTCTGTAGACAAGCCAACAAGTCTAACCTGAACTTCGTTTTCCTCAGGGTCTACTTACCTGCTTACAGACTGGAAAGTACTTGAATCTAAATCAGTCGGACTGCTGAATAATGCACAAACCACTGTGTTGGCCTAATTCTGTGGTGCCCCGTTACCCAACAGAGGACTTCAATTCACTTGTAATTTCCAAGCAGGCAAAAAGGCAGTCGCTGCCACAAGGCCAGTAGCTTTATACCAGCTGAAAGCAGCACAGCCGATGAAGAAAACTAGGCCTCCCCATTCCAGTTATAACAAAGCTCCAGGAGCTTATATTAAATGCACACAGGAGAGAAGTGCTGAGAGCTTTCTGAGCTGTACCACCGACACTCCTTTTCTGGTTTGGAAGAGGAAAGGGGCATGAGTTTTGGTATGGAGTTGTCCACCCCTTCTACTTGCTGGACACGCAGTGGGATTCTCCTGGAGCCTCTTTCCAGTCTGTGAATACCACTCCCAAAGTGGGGAGAGGTGCTGGCTACTGGGTGAGGTGAGGCACTCCTGTCTGCCCCCGGGCTGAGACTCCATTAGACAAACACTCCCTGCTCAGGGAGCGACAGCTCATTAGTAAGGAAAGGAGGCGAGAACAAACATTAAAAAGGCCTAAGCTACTCCTCCTCTACCTTCCATTTTACATTTTTTTCTTTTTTCTGGGTACCCTTTGCAACTTTCCTCCTTGTTTTCGTATCTCGGCTTTTGTGAATCATGCCCCCAGCTTACGGTGTGACATTTCTCAAAGTAGTATTTATTTCTTCTCTAGCACTGAAAAGAAAACATTTTTTTTTTAAAAGCTGGCTTTCCAATGTAGTTTATTTTGATTTGGTTCATTCTTCCTGATTCCTAATTATTTTCCATATTCTTTGCTGTATTTGTTTTTTATTTCTTTTTTTTTTTTACATCTTGCCCAATCTTGTTACCTTATTTCCTTTACACATTCATTCCTTTTCTCTCCTTTCTGAATTTCTTTCCTATCTGCCCATTCAGTTCTTCCCTCACGTTCCTCTTTTACTCTTGTTATCCCTTCTCAAATTCCTCCGTACTTTTTTCATAATTTTCAGGCAGTGTCCTGTACGGCTTGCTCACCCTTTCAAGCCCTGGGGATGGGAAGGGAGAGGACTGGGAGGAGAGAAAATGAGGAAGGAGGCTGACTTGAACACACTGTTGTCCCACAGGAAAAAAAATGCTATCTTTGCAAAGTCCGTAAACACAGTTTACTGACTCACTGTACACTGTACTGAGTAGCAACCTTCTTTCCTAGGCTAATGAGAGCCTTGGAGGGATGGTGGTTCCCTGAAGAATGAAAACATGAAAGAGGACTTCCCCAAAGCCATTGGGTGGAGCACAAAGGATGTGGAAAGACTGGAGGGCTGGAGAGTAAAGACGATGATAGATAAAGGCAAGGAATTCAAGCACCATGAATATCAACAATTGAATAAGTTGACATTATAAATGTTTTGACCTCCATTGACCATCAGCTGGTGAGGCTGGTGGCGTCCACAGTTTTGTTTCTGTGAGTCTGAATAAGTCCAATGCTATGAATTCTGAAATGAATGCCAGTTTCGAGGTAGTTAACGACATTTTAAATTATTCATGAATTAATTTAACTGAGAGGTTAGAAGGAATTTCTACTCTTTTTAAAGGTACTGACAACGAGATTTCAATTTCAGTATCAGTACAGGTGCCTCAAAAGATGTTACTGAGGTTATTTTCGTACAGAATACCTAAATCAGTGTACACAAGTCACATCATAATGTGTATATTAAAAACATGGTTCATTTAAACTTAAATGGAAAAAGGACTTTTTTTTTTCTTAAATGTCTGAGGTATAAACTTCTTTACTGCAGATACACGCTTAGTTTTACAGGTGGATAAGTGATGAAATATATTTTCTATATACTGTATAAAATACCTTAGAAATGCTGATAAGTTGCTTCAGGGATCTCTACTTGTATGTTTGAACACCACTATCTATGCCAATAATGTCTGACTTCTGTATTTGTCATTTTTCTTTCTTTTTCCCTTTTCTAATACCAGTTGTTTGGGTGGTTTAATAAATCCAACTGGATATTATTGATTACTCACCCATATTTTCTCTCCTTTCTTCCTCCATGCATTTTGATTAGCATATTTTCATTGCAGCCCCCTTATAATGGAAAATGATGAAAAATGTGTCTCTCTGTAAGCTGTTTTTTCATTTTATCATGAGAAAGAAACATGTGTGACGGGATTGTACTCTTCTGCAACTGTCTTCGTCTTTGTGTTTAGTCTTCTAAAAAGTGAGCACAAAGTCATAAAACATGATCAAAGTCTAATTTGCATTAACTTCACAAAGATTTAAATTTCTATAAAAAGCTGCAAGAAGCAGAGTCAGGCCCATAAGGAGGACCGTCATGACCATATTTCTGGTTATGAGTTACACCAGAAATGGTGTTTTATGATATAGCTTGAAATCTGAAGGACCAACTGTTTGTTCTCAGGTATAGTTTAATACTTCACACAAGAATTCAAGAAGTTTCAAGGTAGAGGAAAACCCAGGAAGGTTTGTCCTGTCATGGGCAGCTCATGCTGTCTATACAGTTGTGCACCCTCATAATGCAGGTCTCATCTGCTGGATCTGTGTACGTCAACGAGAGGTATATATGCTGGTAATAGAGATAGTATATGATATTCTGATATAATGTGAACTCAGGTCTGCTTAATCTTCACATAATTAGTTAAAGCTCTGTTTTATTCTGTGGTAGTCAACAATGCAATAACATACCAAAGATAAAAACTTCTTAATGTCATTTGCTCATAGCAACACAATGAAGAAGGAAATTAAAATTGTTTATTTTTTAAATAAGATTGCATTCTTTTGAATATCAGACAAAAGCAGAGATCAAATGAAAGAGAGAAAAGAAAAGATACATAAACCAAACTGATTACAAGAAAGGGTATAAATTAATTAGACTGGAAAGTATTTTGGTTTTGCAGCCATCTTCCCTTATAATCTCAAAAACCATCTAAACTAATAAATGTTAAACGTGTGCTGAAACTAAGGTACGTGTATCAACTTGTCTATGCTTACAAATGGAATAATTTAAACAGAACATGGCAAGGGAATTAGAAAAATAAAGAAACAACCACACCTATCCTTGTAAAGCATGTAAAACTGAATAACATGAAAGAGCATGAGTGAGTGAAAGAAAATTGTATGTGTGTGTGTGTATAAGCTACTTAAGGTGGTAATATTAAATGAATGTATCACTAACGCAGGGTGGATGAGGTGGACCTGGTCAGCTTCCTCTTCCCATGACAGAATAAGATCTGATCGACGCAATAGTTAAACAAGTGTTTCGTCTGTTAATTGCTCTGTTTTTGCCAGAGTTTTCACATTTTTTTGTGAATGCAAGCTGTAATGCTGAGATTTTACAGGAAAAATCGTTATGGCATTAAACTGCTGAAAGGTCAAGATTTTAATTCGTGGTGCAGTGAGGACAGACATTCTAAATGTATACTTCTAGGATTATAATTTTATCCAAAATGTACTCTACAGATTGTAGAAATGACAAAGGGTCTTCTTTTGTGGTTTCTGTAGCGACCAAACCAGAACATCATAACAAAATTCTATGGAACTTGAAATTGATCTCAGCAGGAACAGTGTGCCTTCACCAATGTAAAAACATCAACTAAGAACTGAGATACCTAATTCCAAAGTCAAAGTTTTGCGCTAGAAGTGCAAGGCAATTTTTATTTTTTTTTCCAAGATGGGCACATATTTGCAGATTTTTTTTGAGCATTATAAAGTAAATGGGAAAAAAAAGAGACCAAATATAAGCAATCTGGAAGTAATAATGCAAAGTGAAATATGTCAGATTATTTAAAATATCCTTCAACTGTTTATCAACAAGTAAATATTTATTTTGTAATTTGACAACAGCTTTTGGTAGTAAAACAATTCTATGTATATTGTAGCATACATAGTGAGACCTGGGAGTGCTCCAACATCAAGCAGAGAACCCCCACCATGTCATGACAGAAATCAAGATCATCCCAGCTTCCCACCATCTCGTCTCCTCTCTGTCCTGGTTTCCACTGGATGGGAACTTGTGCATGCGGGCAGCCCTTTGTATGTCAATATGCTGCTACATATTTCTCTGTTTGGGCAAGCACAGGGCCAAGACTGAAGGAAGCGCTGCGGACGCCCAAGCTCACCAGTTAAATGCAGCCCTAAGTGTTATCAGAGCCTGAAGAATGGTGTGAGGGTTTTTATTAAACAACACAGAGAATGTGCTGTTACATATTACTAAATTTATGCCAAGCATAAAAATGTTTCTTCAATTGCCATTAAAAATTTCAGTTGGGGTTAGTTTCTTTTGTGTCATATGGTATACAGAAAGTTACAGTCAATCTCCATTCAGTATTTCAAGAACTTAAACAGAAAGAACTGTTACAATATCTGATCTTTTGACCTTTTTTTACATCTTAGGTCAACTCCTCTACCAGTAGGCCCAGTAATTTGTGTTTGATTGATACTTAAGCATCCTTTAGGTCTTAAGAAGTAATTATTCTGAAGTCTCTGGTCTTGGTTTAAGATCTTCAGGAGCATGAGTTTCCAATTCCCCCATCTCTGTTTTTTTAACATGCTGAGCTTTTAAAATCTCTCATAGTGTAGAGTGTCTACTGATTTTCAAATAATAACTGTAGCTTTTTATCTGTTGCCTTTAAATTCTTTACCATAACAATCAGGTACTTTGTTCTAGTACTGTTCTCACCAGTATCGGATACAGATGTAAATATTCTTTTCTTTTTTCCCCCAGTCTCTGTATATCTGAGGGTCATATTAACTCTGCTTTGTTGACTCCTTGCATTGGAAACTTGTGTTCACTTGCTTCTTCTGGTATAATTCCTCCACTACGACATGAAAAAGGCCAAGGTGCTCAACACCTTCTTTGCCATCTTCTTTATTGGTAAGAACTGCCTTCATCAACCCCACATCCCTGAGACCAGAGGGAAAGTCTGGAGCCAGGAAGGATCAGTGGAGGAGGATCAGGTCAGGGAACACTTAAACACACAAAACATACACAGAGCAGTGGGACCAAGTGCTGAGGGAGCTAGCTGATGACATTGCAAAGCCACTCTTGATTATCTTTGAAAAGCTGTGGCTATTGCGGGAGGTTCCTGAGGCTTCGAAGAAAGCCAATGTCACTCCTATCTTCAAAAAGGCCAGGCAGGAAGATCCAGAGAACTACAGGCTGGTCAGACTCACCTCGATCCCAGGGAAGGTGATTGACCATGTAATCCTGGAAGCCATTTCCAAACATATTAAGGATAAGAAGGTGACTGGGAGTAGTCAGCATGGATTTATGAGAGACAACCTGTCTGACCACCCCAAGGAAGTGACTAGCTCACTGGACAAGGGAAAAAAACTAGTGGATGTCGTTTGTTTTGACCTTAGCAAGGCTTTTGACACCGTTTCCCGTAACATCCTCAGACAAAATATTCAAGTATGGGCTAGATAAGTGGACAGTAATGCAGGCTGAAAACTGGCTCAACTGCTAGGCTCAGAGGTTTGCAACCAGCTGCACAAAGTCCAGCTGAAGGCCAGGTGCTACGGGAGTACCTCAGGGGTCGACACAGAGTCTGATACTGCAAAGCATCTTCATTACTGACCTGGACAGTGGGACAGAGCAGGAACCCTCAGAAAGTTTGGAGATGGCACAAAACGGGGCTGATACACAAGAGGGTCATGCCACCATCCAGAGGGACCTTGACAGGCTGAAGAAACAATTCTAGGGGCAAAGAGTCCAGCAAAGGGCCACAAAGATGATTAATGGTTGGGAGCATCTGCCAAGCAGAGGGTGAGAGAGCTGTGGCTTTTGAGCCTGGAGAAGTATCAGGTGGATCTTGTCAATGTGTATTGACCTGACATCAGGAAGAATGAAAGTGGAGCCAGGCTGTTCTCAGTGATACAACAAGGGGCAATGAGAAACTGAAACACAGGAAATTTCACTTAAACGAAAGAAAAAACTTTCTTACTATGACAGTAGTCAAGCACTGGCACAGGTTGCTCAGAGAATTTGTGCAGTGTCCATCCTTGGAGATATTCAGAATCCAGCTGGACACAGTCCTGAGCAACCTGCTCCAGCCGACACTGCTCTGAATAGAGGGGTTGGATAAAATGATCTCCAGAGACGCCTTCCAACTTCAGTCATTCTGTTATTTTGTGGTTCTGTAAATCGTCACTTGGTAGGATATAGTATTACATTGTTAGGTGCAGCTTAGGCATGTTCTTTCAACAAATAGGCATCTTTTATTTTAATGTAATTTATTTTCTTTCAATCAAGATATGGTACAAGTTGAAGACAACTTTAAAAGTCTCCAGGGGTAATTTCCCTAGCCTTTATCAATTGTCAATTCCCTTCGGCTATCACAGCTAATTTTATAATGATATGCCAACCTGGGAAGAATTTTTTACAGAAATGTACAGAACAGTGCGAAAAGATCATATTAGGACCAGAACAAATAATAAGACAGCAATAAAGACAGAAGTAGAAGTGTGAAAGAGCTTTAAAGCTGGGTACAAGATGCTTCCATGTAAAGAGACAGGGAAAGTATGACTGATAAGTTACTAAAGAGCAAAAAAAGAAGTCAGAATATCCTTTTATGTACTGCTTTTCCCCCAAATAGCAAAGACAGAATTGCCTGGCTTTATACCATCTAATATAGGACAATAAGCTGAGACCCCAGGCAAGGCAAGCAGTGACTGAGAGCAGAGGAGCATCTCCCAAAGGTGAATCCCCTCACCACCAAACCTTTTTTGCAGGGGTCCCATCTCACCCCACAGAGTAGTGAGGGAACCTGGGAGACTGCGTTCGTGACTTAATGTGACATCAGTATCTAAAGTGCAGAAGAAAGAGTCTTGGCCAGTCTTTCAAACCAACAAGCACCAAAGTTAAAAGCTTCTTGTAACTTCAGGTGACTGGGAACAAAATGAGTGATTCATAGTTCTATTAATGCTGTTTTGAGATAATGTTTTATCTGAATTATGGTAGGATAAAGACTGGGTATTAACATGTTCAGGGCACATATATCTCAAAACTAATCTCAGAATTGGCTTGATGCACCTCAACAATGTAGGCAGAACTAGGTGGTGGCAAAGGGCATTTCACATGCAAGTGGGCTAGGATAGGGGAAACTGGGACTTTGGTCAGACACTGGAGATCTGGTGGGCTCAGAAGGCTCAGAGGGCTTCAAGAAACACCTGTGTATGATGGGGTAGGGTTGAGATATATGGGTTACTCGGGGAGCTGCACTGGGGGGAACAGGAAAGGCCTGTGTGGATTCTGGGGGCTGGAAGAGCTCAGTGACATTCCAGGCTATGAAGATGGGGAGAGGTCTGGGACAGGACGTGGAAGTTTCAGGAGGCTACAGAAAGTGTCAGAGGTCCAGAAACATCTTTTTCTTTTCCTACTTTTGTCCTTGAAAAATCCCTCATTTACCAGCTGATTGGATTTAAAAATCTGGAACACCTGCCTCACAGACAGCAGCCAACCCAACCTCCCATACGGAGTTATATGGGAAGGTTACATGCGTTATCCTCCCGTACCAGGTGCTGCAGTGTGTGGAGGAGGGGGCTGCTCCTGCCACAGGAAAGAAGGAAGGGTGAAGTTGGGCTGCAGGGGCAGAAGTGGGCTGTTGACCTTCGAGCAAAGACTGGGAGATGAACGGAGCAAGATGCAACTGCTGTTACAAGAAGGAAACAAAACCAAACTGCTGACCGCTGATCTGGACAGGTTCTTTGGAGGCAACTGTGCGGCCACAAAGTTCAGTGTAGGTACACGGGGCTGTACAGTCATCCATTTCCTCTGCCTCTTACAAAAGCTGTTTTACATCCCAGAAGTTTGCCACCCTATATACCTGCTTACTTTGATGTTTCCTAAAGCCAGCCGCGCAATAAGCATTTGTAAAACTTAGGAATAGATGCGGTTTAAAAAGAAAATCAGTTGAACAAGAAACATCCTACGTCTTATTCCTGTGTGCAGCAAAATTAGGTAGGAGATCAATATGCCCTAAACACCAGTGAAGTAATCTATACAACTGCATGGATTAGAATATTACATGGCCTTCAATGTAAGCTATACAACATAACACATCTTTATATACATCTCTAAGAATGTATGCAGGTTTCAAGACTTTGTTTGACTGTGAATACCTATGCCAGCATTGGCTTAGCTTCTGAATTATTTCTACATTTCCTTAAATAATGTTTCAGAGATATGCATGAGAACAAAGAATTTCACATCTCAATACAATTCAACCAAGCAGCTTTCATTTCCCCTCTCTCCCTGTAGGATGATTCTTTAATGGTCTTGATGAAGGTCATAGCTGGCCTTGCAGAATGTATGGTATACAGAAGGACTCGATCATATATTTTCAGACTGCACCCCTTTTTGGACTAGTGTTGATCACATATATATGACTAGTATTAATTCGAGCAAACCCTACTTTGTAGTGCTGAAGCCAACTAAAGAGTCAGGTAAACATATAGATAAATAATCTTAAAGACTTGTAGTAGTTCTAAAAGTACAGATTTTACTGGTTATACCCAACATCAAACCATTCAAGTCAAGATTAAGAACCCCAAAAGGGTATATTATCTGTTTACTTTTCTTAAATCAACACTGCGAGCTGTTTCTTTTGTTTGAAATGAAGTAATGCCTCTAAATATTTTAATTGCTTTTGTTCTTTACTGGCCACAGAAAACTGAGAAGAATCCAAAAGTAAACAATCTAAGTAGGAAGTTTTCATTTAGAAACACCAGCTGATCGGGTATACAATTTCTGCATATGTTGTGGATAGTGTACTAACCCTAGTGAGATCACAGAGAATAGACTTTCTCTTAAAATGTTCACTTCAGAACACAAAATGAACCTTCACATACTAGAGTTTAAAGAAAGTTGTTTAGTTGGGTTTTTTTTAATTTAATGAAATTAAATCTAGAAAGTATAAAAATAAAGACTTTCTGAAACACTTTCCTCTAAAACTTGTCACACTGATACATAAGTTTGTTTGATCGAGAATGTATACTTTTGAATGGAGGTAAAGAGAGTGCTCATCTCAGTCATCATCTAATCAATACTCTGAGAAAACCCTAATCATTTCTCCCATATTTACTGAAACAGTAGCTCCTTTGCAAACCTTTTCTATTTTTTTTGGTAGCAGTTCTAGATGCATACATAATAGTAATAGTAAGACAGCCGAAGTATTGGCAATACCTGAAGCTGCTACCTGCATTGGTACCACCGTGCCATTTAATTGCACTCACAGAAGCTCCAGTTGCCATTTGATTAAAACAAATTGGCCATCAGCATTTCCCCTACATTCCTATCTACACTAAGTGAATTGGCCTAATGATAGCAACACTAACACATTTATGGAAGTTCATACGAGCTAAAAGAAAAAATGGTTAGAAAGCAAGGAACATTTTGTAGTATGTCAAAACTGTACTTGTGAAATGAAAGTTGTATCTACAACTTTATTTTGGATTTCAGTATCACAACATTGGAATTTGGGTTTCAGAATTTTCTGTTCCCTCCTTTTTCTTCTCCTTGAGCTCAACAGTTTTCTTTTTCCTCATTCACAAGAAATACTACTGCCCTTTCACAATTCCTAATCCCCTGCACAGAGACCTTTCCAAATGTTGTACTTTTCAGAAATCCTTCGTATCTGCATATTTTACAACTCTTTAGGGAAAAAAAAGAAGTAAGCTTTTGGGGTTTATATTGTTCCCAATAGGAGGGCATATTCAAGGACACTTTGGAGACATGTCCTAGGAAACTGTTTTAAATGCAAACATTTATTTATGTGAGAGGAAAATAAAGAACTATGTTAGACTTGTACAGATTTCCAAGTACCAGTCAAGAGAAGCCACAGGAACCTTGGGACTTCTTTTCTTCTAACAAAAGGTGAAATGCTGTAAAACAATTCACTGCCAACGTCTCTATTTGCTACCTTCACCTATAGATGAGAAAGCAAGCCTCAATAATGAGCAAAATAGAATGAAAATAGAATTAAAATGTCTATACACAGCTGTCAAATGAAGGGCTGTTTTTGGTTACAATGCAAATTACTATTTTTAGATTCTCAAGGCTAGTTTAATGCATGTCATTCATTAGCTGAAGCATTCCACTTCTGTAACACATTTTTCATTTTCTTTATACTATTTGCATACCTCTCTCTAACACACCTGTAGATATGCTTCCCTAGGATATTTGTATCCAGCAGAGCAAGGAAACAGACTAGACGTAGCAGTACTAAATGTAGGAGTACAAGATGTAGTAATAGAATTACAAAATACAGCTACAAAACTAGTACCAGATATAGTAATATTTTCAAAACCTGTTTAGTCATTCTAATTTCTTCCCTGTGCATGTAATACTGTTTAATTTTTCTGACATGCCACAGTATATAAATGCTGACAAATGACTATTTTCTCCACAGTATTAAATAGTTTTTCTTCTTGATTATAAGAAAATTAAGGTTTAAAGACATATTTGCATTTCTTAAAATCATACTTCCATTTGTTAAATAAACTCCACGATTTTGTTTAAATAATCAGATGACCTAAATAATCCATTTACACAGAAAAAGAAAGGAAAGAAAAACATTCTTACACAATCCTGGTTTTGCACATAGAATCCCAAAAGGTTGTGACTCATTTTTGCTCTGCTTTTGCTCTCATTGGCAATTGCTGAGTTTTTCATGATACTACTGTGGTATATAAAAATACTGAAATTTCTCTTAGAGACTTCCCCTTCCAGGAAGGTTCACCTTCCCAAAACAATTTTCATCTGGTGCTGTAGGAAAGAGAACAGGGAAACATGCCTACAGTTCAATGATACTCACATAAGTTATAGCTTTGTCTTCAACACAAATCAGTTTGAATGATAGACTAATGTATTAGGAACTTAGCCAAATCTTCTACCAGAAAAATAATAACATGCAACTTTGAACTAGAGTCCCTCATTTGCCTGAACAAATTATGTTTGATTCATTAACTGGAGTTAAACAATAGTTATTCTGGCAAGCTTTCAATGTCAGACTGCCACTTTTGCCTTTTGCTGTGTTCCAGCAACATTCTTTCATTAATTTTATGGTAGTTGTCTTGTGTATTCTGATCAGAACTCTGTGTCATTAAAATAGATGTTTAGATTTAGGTCCTTGATAGTAAATCTTCTTACCCTTTGTTCTATCCTGTCCACATCACAATATTGCTATTCTATTATCTTTCTTTTACCGCTACTGTGTCAGTTACTACATTCCTACATAGAGTATAATCAAAGCAAAAGCATTGTAAAAAAGTTTATTAGTGAGTCAATGTCTTCAGTTAAAAATGATACCCTAATATTTACTGTAATGCTTCAACTGGAAATTATTCTATGGTAATCCACATTCTAAAATTAATAACATACTGCTAATTATATATTCTATGTCTAAATATTTGCCCAATATTTGCTACGCTTAAAGGAAGATTTTAACATTCATATGCAGGTATGCATATAGATTAACTCCTAAAAAGTATTTCTTGACTTCATTTTTGCAGAGCAGAGAACTAAAGCAAGCTTATGTCAGATTCTATTCTCAAAGTTCTTGAGTCTTCACCAGTGCAAAATTAAGGTCTAGGAAATTGCACCAGGCTAAAGGACAGAAGAATACAGTCCTTATTTTTTATTCTGGGGAATTTAATAAAGTTTCAAGTAAAGTCCAGAATACATATTGTGTCAGGAAGGCAAGACAAATAACAAATCATAGTTTATTAGTGAGTTGAGATGATACATTGCCTGATGTGGTACCATCAACAAATCAGCAAGAATATGAAGGCAAAAGGGAAGGGGAGTGAGTCAGAGGGAAAGAAAGTACAGAAGGTAGGAGTAAGACTAAGCCAGTATAGAATATTTGTTAAGGACAATCAGCTGTATCATTTCACAGAATAGATTAACAATACTTCTATCACAGCAGTAGTATTACATTCACACTGTTCCAGTCTCCTGTTTCAGTTGTCTTCTAAATGTGTCCTGTTAGAGCTTGACTTTCTGTGGCTTTGGGAGCTAAGGAAAATCTCAGTTTCTCCATCATATCACTGTGTTTTACCAAACAAATGCTAGAGTTAAAGTCTGGGAGTGAAATCCTGGGATTTTTGCCAATGACTTCAGCAGGGACAGGTTTTCAGACCTGAAGCTATGCAGAGTCCTAACCATCGAGACCTGCACAGCTGGACTTCAAAGCGCAGAGAGCTTAGGGAGCCATCCCTTCACCTTGTGTCACTAGGCACCGCGGAAAAGAGCCTGGCTCTGTCCTTTACGCACCTTCCCTTTAGGTGTTTATATACATTGATGAGGTCCCCCCCGAGCCTTCTATTCTCCAGGCTGAGCAGCACCAGCTCTCCCAGTCTTTCCTCATATGTGAGTTGCTCCAGTCCCTTCATCATCCTTGTGGCCCTTTGTTGAACTCTCTCCAGTAAGTCCATGTCTCTCTTGTACTGGGGAGCCCAGAGCTGGACCCAGTACTCCAGGTGTGGCCTTCCCAGTGCTGAGTAGAAAGGAAGGATCACCTCCCTCAACCTGCTGGCAATGTTCCTCCTAATGCAGCCCAGGATACCATTCACCTTCTTTGCAGCAAGGGCACGTTGAAAGAAGAAAGCTGTATATTTTTCAAAGTTGTTTTGTTCTTGTGTGTAACCCTTCAGACATTATTCACTTGCTTCTTCATGACCAAGAGGAGCAGTTGGTGTCAATGAAGTTCTTTATTTTAATAGCAAGGTGGCTTTTCTTGCTATCATTGTTCTTACATGCTCAAAAATTTCAGTAACAGAAACCAGCAAGGTCAGCATTTACTGTTTGCTGGTTTTTTCTCTGTCCAGATGCATTGGTTTCTTTCTTGCTTGGCTTTGAAAGTTGCAGCACATTTATTTTAATCTTTGTTCAGTTATCAAAGAGGAAATCCACATGGGGGGGGGTTCATTATGAATGAAAATGTAACTACACGTTCTTTGACACTGCCACAGCAAAAATTGCTTAGCAAGTGTCTGGGCATCTCGAAATTGCTTCTGCTAAAGTTAATAGGACTTTTAAAAACTGTATTATTGATGAGGTTGCAGTAAAGCATTGCAGAAACTTATTCGCGTTGCAAACTCTAGCTAGCTCTTCAGCATCACAATGGAGGATGGTATTACAGTCTGTAATCAATGTTAATTGCAGAAGAATCCATTAGAAACTGTAGTTCATCTACCCTTCCTTCACATCCACTGGAGGACATAACAGACACTTTCTGACATTTGTTATAAAAATCTAGGTTTTTAGTAAAAAGCTGTATCTCAGGGCATGCTCTCTCTACTTGGAGAGAGAAGAAATGTTGCTTTGGCCCCAGAGCATGAAATATTCTTAAATGATCTGATCTAAAGAAACAAAATATCAGCCATTCTAGGAAAAGATGCAAAAATAAAGGAGGAATTCCAAAACAAGGGCTTATGATACTGGGATCTGAGGGAAAATTACTTGCTGATCCGAAGTCTAATGACTGATGATACCTTATCCCTGACTGTTGCCAGCCTTTGATACCTTCCAAACTTCGAAGTAAAGGAATAAAAATTCCCCTGGAGTCTAAGCTGTGCATCAAAACTTGTAAAAATTCCTGCCTGCCTCATGTACAAATTAAGTGAATACATGATTCATGGGATAAAATGAATTCAATAAAAGACACTGCAACAAACATTGCCAGCATATTAAAAGCAAGTATGAGTCTGTAAAACACTTTATAAACTTCACAAGCAGCATCATATTTAAACAGTTAAGTTTTCTTGACTGTTTTACTTCATTTGAAAAGCACCTACAGTTTCACTCTTTAAATAGTTAAAAACCTTATACGTCCAATGTCTTTTGTAAGAATATTATGCCTGAAAATCTCTCCAGCTCTGATGATTATCCAGATGAATTTTAAAGAATAATCATATCTCTCTAAAACTTCCACTCTGATAGCTTAAATAGATTTTAGCTTTCTAAACTTCCTTCCTCTATTAATATATCTCTATTCAAATGTATTATTTTATAAGCATGGATGATAAATCCTTGAAGTGACATTTTAAAGAACATCTTGCTAATACTGCACACTGTAATGCTTAAAATTCCACGATCTTCTCCTGGTTTTGGCTAGGATAGTGTTAATTGTCTTCCTAGTACCTGGTACTATGAGAAGAATATTGATAACACTCTGATGGTTTTCAGTTCTGGCTAAGTAATGTTTAGACTAAAGTCAAGGATTTTGGGCAGGGGACACAGCCTGGGCAGCTGACCCAAACTGGCCAAAGGGGTATTCCAGACCATGGGACGTCATGGACAGTGTATTAACTGGGGGCAGTGGGGGCGGAGGGTATCGCTGCTTGGGAACTAACTGGGCGTCAGTGGGTGGGTGGTGAGCAATTGCACTGTGCATCAGTTGTAAATTCTAAACCTTTTATTACTACTATTGTCATTTTATTAGTGTTATCATTATTAGTTTCTTCTTTTCTGTTCTATTAAACTGTTCTTATCTCAACCCACGAGTTTTACTTTTTTTTCCCGATTCTCTCCCCCATCCCGCTGTGGGGGCAGGGAGCGAGTCAGCGGCTGCCTGGTGCTCAGTTGCTGGCTGGGGTTAAAACACGACAGGTCTTTACTGAAAAATATTTTTGTGATCTGAATGTGACTCCCTGTCATTCTAGACAGGATAGTCCTCCTGTGACCTCTCAGTAAATCCCGTTCCCTCTCTTGAAGTGCCAAGCCCAATTGATAAGCCTTCAATATAGAGTAAAAATTCTGGATTTAGTCCCTATGCGCGTTACTTTCTACTATGCTATTTTATCCTACTTCTGTAGTAGCAGTTCATAATGTGTGAGCCACCTGTTGCTATCAACACTCGCAGGGTTTTTCAAGTGTTGCATCAACCATACCATGGATTATTAATGCAGACATTAATCTAACTTTTTTAAAGCAGTATCATGAATAATGATACTAAGCAGAACTTGTTCCAAGACTGGTTCCTGGAAAATATAATTTCTAGCCTCTATCCATCTGGACAACTCTCTTATCTATGTATCTCATCACAGTCTTCCCTTCAGCTGTCATGTTAATCATTCCATAGTCCTTTTTTTACTTCCCACTTACATTTAATTTCCTTTGATATTCATTTTAATTCCTTTGAATCAATGCTTTACTTAAATTTAGATTATTAAATTGACTGCACTGATTCCACCTAAAGGATAGCAAAGAAAGATATAGTGTAAAACAACACAATCTACTTTTGCCAAAATCATATTGAATTTACTGCACATTCTTGGTTACTCTTGCTTTCAAAATCTTCTATAGCATATTGTATTAAGGATAAATGAAGAATTCTTTTGGACACATCTATCACACTTATTATTCTTTAATGGGAATAAATAAAGTACCACTCCCCAAACTGCAGGTTCTCTATAGTAATGTGGTTAGAAAGCTTCTTATAATTTCCTTTAGTTTTTTTGAAGGATCTAGCTCAGATAGATATTTTGCCACTGTATCTTTGTACTTTCCAACCTATGGCTTGATAACCTTCTCATTTCAGTAAATTCTGATTACCTACAATGTCCTGTGTTAGGTGTTTAGTGGTCTAGGCAGGTCCATAGTTATTCCCTATTTACATACTTCTGCTGCTTAAAACTCAAGCCCAGACTATTGAAATTTTATCTACATGTGATTCCATCTCTCTCTTTCACATTTCAGTCCATGGGTGCCTCTTGGTTGCTTTGCAGCTTTGAAATATGGTCTCCTGAAACCTGGAGCTTTAATTATTACCAACGTGCTTGTTGCCCCGCACAGCAGGTCCATCCTGTGGCAGTTTTGAATCTCTCTGTGCTCACTCGTTCCAAGATTACTTTCTCAAGCAACTTTCCTCACTGCTCAGTCCCTGCTCTTAAACTAAGATTCATGGCTTTTAAAGTAAATGTAACACGGCAGTTAACGTTCTTTTACTTAGTAAAGAAATTTGTCTGGTATTGTCTGCGAGAATATTTGAGGTGCTACCATGGTGTGATTAATTACTACTGTAACCTGTTAGCATTTTTCTGTCATAACTGTGTCTAGCAAATCTAAAATTTAAGTCAGACTACTATGTATTTTTCTCATAGTTTCAAAGAGTTTTCTAACCTATATCCAACTCTGTTTTGCAGGTTATAAAAGCTCTCCAATGTGTTAAGGGAACGCTCTTGTTCTTTTTAAAGTACCCTCTTCTTTGAGTGATTTCTATCTAATTGTTCTCTTACACGCTAGTAATATAGACATCAGAAGTTTCAGTTTTGATACCTGATGTGAATAAAAAGGAGTCATAGGATTAGTAAAGGTAGTATATGAAAAAAGTATTTGATGAATAATACTCAAGCAACTCCCATATCAGCCCTTCCTATGCAATTTTATTATGCATCATTGATGCAAGACAAAATAAAGCTGTGCATAACAAATACTTCCTGTTTAACAATATTCAACAAGCTATTTCATTCTGCTATATTTTTTTCCATTTAGATACACTACTTCCTTAAGTAATTTTCTTAATATGTAACTAGGAAAATAGAGAAGAAAGGATGATACAGAACTAAATCCAGACTTTAAATGTGCCCTGTGAACTTTTTAAAAAGCAAGAAATCACCCTTGTCTCATCACTTAACACCTTCACCTCTGCTAGACCTCTAGGAAAATTCAACAGACAGACTTTATGAGAAGAGAATAAAATTCAACTGCTTTACCACATCCTATGGAAGTTCCATTAAATTCAGCCCATCTCTCACAGCAGACAGTAACTGATGTTTAGGGGGAAAGTATAAGAAGCCAAGCATGTGCAGTATGGTCTTTTCCCTGTGTACTCTCCAACTCTGCCAATCAGTACTTAGGGACTTCCAAAGTCAAGGGTTCAGACGTGAGTCTCTAGCAACCACTGCTGAGCACACCCTCTATTACTTTTTTCTTTGCCTTTTTATGATGTATTTATGCTTCTGTCCTCCATAATATGACAGCAGTGAGTGGCACCATTTGATTATTTACTGTACAAATAATTGCCTGCTTTTATGTATCTCTAGTGCCTGATCATTTCCTTTGTTACCTTCTAAAACCTCAGCTTGCAAGAAACTGTGACTAAATGTTCTCTGTATGTCACTTGTTACATTGCAAATCTCTGTTACAGTCCTTTTCCTCACACATCTGACCTTCCACCCACTGTCTTCCATTGCTGATACTACCTTTAGTTTCATATATGAAATCCACTCGTTTTTATTTCCATTCTTGACAGCTTCTCTACCTCCTGTAAGTGTTTTCTGAGATGACTGGACCAGCATGCAGTATTCAAAGTGTAAATCCGTGGATTTACATAGCGGCATGACTGTGTTTTCTATTTTGCATCCTGTCTTTGATTCCTAATAGTTTTTAAGATTCCACTTGCTTCTCAAATGCCCCTGAGTCATGACTTCTGAAGATTTTCTGAGAAAAAACAGTAATCTTTACTGTGAGGGGGTTCTGCACTGAAAGCTGTTTACGCTTTTTCCTCTAATTCAGGACTGAGGGTGTACACATCTAGAAAACAAATACTTACACTTTGGTAATAGTGAAGATTAGTTATAAGTACCATTAGTTCTTATCATACCTACCACTTGACCGTCTAGATCATAGCACCTATGGTAGATCTTTCTCTGTCATTTCCCATATCAAAAGAAAAGAGGAAGAAGCAGCATTTAAAGGAACTTGTTAAACACATAAAGAAGCTCCACTGAATTTCCTATTTACAAGGTATATTTTGACTCCTACCGCTGAATTTTCTGCATTAGGTTAGTTTATGTCACTTCATCATCAACCACCTCCTTTTAAATTCTTTTGGTTTGGACCAAGTTTTTGATCTACTTTTGAAGACGCTACTTTTAACGTGAGCTCTTTGCTTCTTTTTGTTCTTGGTTTTGGCCATGACAAGAAAAAATTTTAATATTTCCTTTATTGTCACCTAGAGGCAGAATATTCTGGTTCCTCGCTTCCAGATAAACTGGCCAAATAAACCGACATGCCAGCCACTATTTTCCTGGCATTTCACCTGAAGATACTTTTTTTTTAATCCGAGTGTTAAATATGCCCATGCAATATTAAATATTTTTTCAATTTAATTCAAACATTAATTTTCTGCATTTAAACTCATTTTATTAAAACAAAAAACATTTGATTAAAAGTATCAATTTCTAAAAAGATCTTTTTATATGAAGATCTGGAGGTATGTCTATTTAAATGGCAAGGAAAGAAATTATCTAGCATTTGTTTGAAATAGCAGAATGAAATATCTGATTATTTCCCACTTCCAGAAAAGAAAATCAAGATCTGCTGTGACAACAGGTACACTGAGATAATGAAAAGCACGCCTTCTGCTAGGCAAATAGTGGTTTTCAGTTAAGAATAATAATGAGAATTATTAAGCACAAACAAGAAAAGCTAGCTTAAGTACAGAAGCTGCATTTTATTATTCTGTGATGTAAAACACAAAGTTTAGACAAACATTTAAATGAAAGCAATTTTAGAATCAGAGATTTCATCTTAAATTTCAGAGTATGCTTGCACGTTATTTATGAGAAAAAAAGAAGTGCGAAAGCATGAGGCTGTAGGCTCCAGAGTCTTATCCAATCCAACCCTGGTATGGGAATGAGTAATGTGTAAACTTCAGACCACTGATAATAATTATTTGCTACATTAAAGATGACCTTTATCCCATCTTCTTTGATGATTAAGAAAGCCAAATTTTCAAAGCTAATTAGTTTCTCAGTTAGGGTCATTGCTGTTTATTGTTCAGGCACCCTTAAGGTAATTAGTATCCCTGACCTAAATGAAGAACATCTAGCACATTTTATTAACAATACACAGTAAGAGAAACCCCTGACCAAAATATGTGCTGGCCTTCTGTCTTCTGAGGCGGCCTCCCAGGGAAGCAAATTTAAAATCCAAGCATGCTTCCAACATAAACATCTGGCTGCAGGTTCCCAGTTACTCGACGAGCAAAGGCTGCACCGTCCTGCTGCACGGGGAGAAGTGGCCTCCATGTTTTCCCAGTCCTTTGCCCATGTTCTATTGCTCCACGCGTTGTGAGGAGTTGAGCACAGCCAGCCAGGAAAGGAAGCAGTATGAACTGGTTTGCTCTTCTAGCTCAATCAGCACCAGAAAGTAGCCGATTTTTAGAGAAAAAGAGTAGAAATCAGAAAATATTGAATGTTCCTTCCTATCATATACCCTGCCAGCTTCCAACAATAAGCATTTTATAACATTCTGAACCAAAGGTGGCACTGCTTTTAACATCCGTGGTCCAATTATCCGGTACTTGGATTATGAGAAACAACAAGCAGTCCTTCCCGACTCACCTTCTCTGTATCATTACCGGTTGTGTAGACCTCTACCACACCGCTTCTTTTTTCCAAGCTCAGGAATCCTGCTCCACTTAGTCCTCCTAACCACAGTGTTTTCTTCTTTGTACCGTTTCTGCTTCTACTATTCCTTTTATGAAATGGGTTAATAGAATTGCAAACTGGTTTTAATATATGACGGTACCTGTGGTTACAAAGAATATATAAAATTAAAGAGGTTTATGTTGTTTCTTTCCAAATAATTACTGCTGGTTTATTTCCCTTTGAGTGACATTGGTCACTGAGCTCATGATATATATTCCCAGAGAACTACACCAGATCTATTCTCAGTGAGGTAATGGCAAGGCTAGACCCCGTCATTCTGTTCTTACCACTTTAGTTAATCTTGCCATTATTACATTAATTTAAAATTTCAGTTACCAATTTATCACCTGTTCACTCAATATGGTAATATTCTAGTGCAACTTTGGATGGTCAGACTTAGATTTTGGCTGTCATGAATATGACTAAATCTCCACTGTGTTACTATTAATCTCCTTTCCCACATCTTTTATGAATATATGGACAGGTTCCAGATGTCAACCTCCCCTAGGGCTGAACTTTTGTAAGTCTTCTTTTCCCCTTTTTAAACCACCTAGGATGACAGTAATACCTCTCCTCCTATTGCCATTGTCACTAGGATTTTTCTGGTGGTGGGCTTCATCAAATTTTTAAAAAAAAGTCTCCTGCACTGATTAGGTGAAACTTAACACGTTCATTGAGTCCGGCATTACACTGCGGTTGATTTGTGAGACGTAACTTTCCTCTACAGTAGCCATGTTAATTCTTCTCTAATATTTCATATGTATTCACGTGCTCACTAAACCTATACTTTAATAATCCCATATACTAAGCAGGGTCTAAACTAACCACATTGCAAGTAACTTTTTTTCTTTTAAATTTTTTTTCCCCAGGTCTATGATGCATAATGCTATCAAATTTTGACTTAACACTGTTGAAAGACTCACTCTGCAGTAATGTCACTCTGCTGTGAACATTTGTAGGGTCTCTGTGCCTAAAGCAGCATGAACCAAAGGATTGCTTCTCCCCTCACGCTCTTGTTCCTTGACTCTAGCCCTAAGAATGCACTCACAGGAACTTTAAATATAAGCAATCCGTGCACACCCATGGTCAAAAGCACTGCAAAGGAAGAAAGTTAATTCAGAGCTCCAGCTATGAAAGTTTCCTCACGTTCAAACAAAAGCCTTGAAATGTGTCCATAAGCTCATGGATACATAGCAAATAGGGCAGGGATTTACTGCAGTTGCACAACAGAACTCTTCTGATGGGCAGGCCAGCCCGTTTCCAAATACCTCTCTGCTACACAAATGCTTCCTGGTGATGCAGACGGCGTGAATGACTCCAAAAAGTGCCGCGACGGAAAGGCATTTACTCACTCAGGTGGAATTTCCAACTAGATTTTTGAACAGCAGAGCAACTTTGACGCTACTGACACTACGGAAGGCTCCAGATTTTCTGGGAGAAGCTCAGGGAAGCTCAGGAGCACCTGAGCGACCAACCATGTCGGGGCAGACCCCATGGCTGTCCCAGCCCGGCGTGCCTTCTCCAGCTGCGGCCGTAAGCCGATGCCCAGGAACAGTAAGAACAAGGCTGCCAGCTATGACGCTTCCAGCAGCCCTGGGCTGAGGAGACCATGACCCCCTCCTGTTGCTGTTCCTGCCTGGGTCTCTCCTGCCAGTATTTGCTCAGTCTCCCCTTGAACTCCTGCAGACTTCTCGCAACCACAGAAGGAGATTCCCGTTCGCTGCAGGGGTCCAGTGTGTTACTGCAAGCCCTGAACGGCATGTAGGAGGAGGAAAACACAAGTGGTACGAAGCCAGGCCAGAGTTTTAAGATTGTTAATTAGGGCTTTGGAATAGACAGTCTGGGTCAACCGTCTCTAGGCACCTATTCTGACAGATGTGGGTTTGTCCCACACTGACACTAAACAAAGAATTAAAAAGCTCAAAAAATGAAGTTCTGACCGCAAGGTTCGTATTCTGAGTTATTATATTTGGAAATTATTGCAGGTTCAGACAAATTCATTCCCTTTCCACGTCCACAATTACTGGAATGGTGCATAATGAATTAGAATATTCAGAAATTAGGCCCCGTGCTTCCCACCTAGCTGCGAAACCCACTATGGCAAAGTGAAGGGTTGGGTACGGCTGCCGGGGACTGCCGGGGGCTGCGGGCTCTCGCCGGCTGCTTACGTGAACACCTGAGGTGGGACACGCCAGCTGAAGCTAACTGAAGGCCAGCGACACGAGGTTGCTTCTTGAGACTAACTGGGCTTTATCGGTTCCAGCGAAAAAATGAAACATTGCAGCCGTTTTCCCTCTGCTCCCACCCAGTCTGTAGGATGGAATTTGCTGCAGTGGTGTACGTTTACGGTGCGACGATCAGCAAAGCCAGCCTGCAACACCAACGTGCCGTGGGGTACTGCAGCACACAGCTGCCGACGTTATCTCAGGTTATCAATCGCGGGTTACCAGAGGTTATCACACTGCCCTATGCCCAAGGAACTCTTCCAATGCACCTCTCGCTTTCCCGGCACACGGTGCCCAGGATGCACTCGTTTGTAACCAATCCACAGGGCACACACCCCTGTGGATTGCCCACATTGACTAGAAGGGGGCACGGCCCTGGTTTCGGCCATTCCAGCGTTTCTTATGCTGGCACAAACACGCAAGCGTCCCACCGCAACCGCCTGATGGTTACACCTCTCCCTACCTCCATGCCCCCTCGGGAAGCGAACCGCACGCTTTCAGATGCAACAAGGGCCTTGATGCCCCTTATTAGCTTGAAATAGTGAGAAACGGGAAAGGTTTTTTAGGATTTTTCCTTCTTAATTGTGCATTTGAAGGTAAACTAATATTGGACTGGATCTACCAACCCACTTGATCTCCTTTTTTGATGTGCTTTATGATCGGCAGATAAAAAGAGGTTACAAACCAGTGGTAACTGCGAAGCAAAGCCTGAAAAATTAATCCCTGTACCTAGTGGCTTGCAATAGAAACACCATTCCCCACTCAGGCTGAAAGGTCTTCCAACTGCAGGGTGTTTCCTTGGGAAGCCCACCCCCAGTGTGCACAACCTCGTCCCTGCGTTTATTATTTCTGCTTTTATTCATCTGAAGCCGCTCCTGAAACCGAGGAGGCGCGGGTGAGCACACACACCCTGGAACGAAGCAGAACCACCCTCAAAAAAGACAAAAAAAAAAAAAAAAAAAGGAATCCGGCCTTACAAAAACAAACAAAAAAAACCCCCGAAGGTTTCGCCCATGGGAACTCCCCGCACGCCCCGGCCGGGCCGGGCTGACACCGCCGGGCCCCGCGGCCGCGGAGGTTACGCGCGTTGCGGCGCAGCGCGGGCCG
>JANZLQ010000029.1:6002403-6030889 GCA_026212715.1 Elanus axillaris | reverse complement strand
GGGCCGGCTCGTCGGCGGGAGCCCCGCGCCGGGGAGCACATCGCCGGGGCCGGGGCCGGGGCCGGCTCGTCGGCGGGAGAGGACGGGCCGGTCGCTGGGTAAGTGGGAGGGGGTGGTCGGGCGGCTTGCGGCGTGTGCCGTGGGGTTACGCGGTGGGCACATGCCCCGGTCGTTCGTCGAAGAAACGAAGCGGCAGTTGCTTCTGTGTAGCCTTGCCGCGCCGCTCTCCCCCCGAGGGCCGCCCCTTTCCCGCGGGCAGCGCCGCGCGGGTGGCGCGGAGCGCGGGGAGCTCCTCGGGAGGGGCGGGCGGGCTGTGCCCCGAGCGAGCGCCGGCTGGCCTTTCCCTGGGATTTACCGTCTTGGTGGGTAGTTACCGGCTGCGGAAAGGCCGTCGTCGGGGGCAGCGGGGGAGTTCTCCCCCCCCTTTTTTTCCTTTTCCTCTTTTTTTTTTCTTTTAGTGGATGAGTGAGTGAGTTGTCTCTCGGTTCTTGCCCCCTCTCTTCCCTGTTATCATTGCACTCACAAAAAGAGAGCAGGTGATCGTTTTTGAGCCGGAAAGAAAAATACTCGGTAGTGTCGAAGCACTGATTTTATTATTTTTATATTAATTATATATGCACATTTTAATGAAAGTGTTAGCGTTCCAGACACTGTGCCTGCCTGCCTGTGCTAGGATATTAATAACAAAACCCAAAGAAACCCAAGCGACTTTATTCATACATCTAATTAAAAAAAAAATGAAAGAAATTCCCTTGTCAAATAGAAAAAAACCAACACCCAAACCCCAAAAACTGCTGAATTGTCTTTTTTTCTGTAAAGGACATCACAGCTTATTTTTACCTGGTGTTTCCTTGTATCTCAATATCCACGAATAACGACCATTTACATGTGTTTAACTCCTCAATAGTTCTTCGTGCTGACATCAGACTAGCTTGGCATTACTATTTGAAAATTAGATGTCATTGATTCTTAAAATATCTTGGAACAATGTCATAAGATGGTGTGATTTTAATAACTTAAAAACTAATACAGCATCTATCAGGAGAGAGTGTCTGTCTAATACATAAGCAGGGATGTTTGAATTGCTTTATACATACGTATTTTTGTATCTGTGTAACTAAGGAGCAGTATGAAGAGCTTTTATGATGGAGACACAGCATTTAAATTGCTTAAATGCAGTGATTAAATTCCGTATTTCAACTTTTTTTTTTTTTTAGCTGATTGTAGCTTTTCTAAAGGTTCCTAATGTCCTAAAGATTTTAAAGTATTTTTATTTAAATATTTTCTTAATAAGAATCACAAGTAATTTTCAGAATTTCCATTAGCTATTTACTTTTTTATACCTTTAATCCTAAAGTTACGTGCAAAATAAAAATTACTTTCCTTTTTGCTAGACTTTCATCCTGAAAGAATAAATGTACTTAAAAGGGTGACTACATTTATTTACATTTCTCTGTGTCTTTGTTTAATGGCTGTGTGATTTTTGGATTACAATTTTAAACATCTGGATAGAAACTAGGCAAGATAGATATATACATGCATACATATATATGTAATCTGAGGTCAGGACTAAATTGCTCTGCGCTGAGGAAAATCTTTGTACCTCCATATGATTCTTTTTATAAAAATGCCTGGTTATCTACTACTCATTTGAATTTTGAGAAGGACTCCAGTTTGTAACTGGTTATATGGGAGTGGACTGCTGTGATACACAACGTTTTATTTATGTCATATCTAATTGGTGAAGCTAGATTTAATTAGTTCGTTGAGAATGTGCTTTGAAGATGCAAAGTGATATGGAAGTGCAAGTGTCGTCATGTGGTTTTCATAAGACACTTGCCCCTTTAAAGTTAAGCATCACCACAGTTCTACTGAACTGAGTGTTGATGGATTGAACCTTAATACTCACAGACCTTGGATCTAAATTGGCCAAGAATGCTGTTGGAGAGAGGGCACGGCGAAGCTGTATTTTACTTTTGCGCTACTAAAGTAGTAGCGTAGGTGAAATCTTCTAGTCAAAGGGAACTCTTGCTGTTAATGTCAGGGCTGCCATCATTTTAGGAAAAAAACAACCCACAAGCTATGGACAGATCCAGGAGCAGCAGTCAGATCTCGTTTCCAGAGTGAAACTTTGCATACTGTGCTGCATAGTACCCGGATTTTTAGCTGAAGAGTGCTCTCTGTGCCACTTCACTGGCTTGCCTTAAAAACCAAACCAAAGGCAGCTTCAGTGTCTGTAGTTATTATTCAAAATACCGTGTAATTATTATTTTTTTTCTTCCTGACTTCTTAATTTGTTTTCTAGGTACTGAGTTTGTGCTGTGAAGCTTGCAAGAAAGTAATTTTTCATGTTCCTTCTGAACTAGAGGCTGACACGTTAGTTGGCAGAGGTGAGAAACTGCAAGATGCCTGTCTTAACAATACAACATTGCACCTTTGCTGGAGATGCTGTTAACAGTGAAGGAGACTTTTTTTTTTTTAATGGAATGAATGGATGACTGGACAGCCAGTTAAACAGCTGGATCAGCCTTTTTTATGAAGGATACGCCCTGTGTTTGTTACGGATTTGAACACTGGCTCCGGGCATCCATTTGACTTTTGCGTAAACAGCTATTGTCAGGTTACAGTATTTATTTTAAAGCTAGAATGGCAGCTTAATGTTTTCAGATTTTGGAGTCTAGGGCTTAGTGTTTAAGTAAGTACTTGATATTCCGAAGCGCACCTGTAACACGCAGAGCCGTATGAAGAAGGCAGTAAGTCATTTGGATAATGGAAAAGAAAAAGAAAACACAGAAGACAACCCCCCCCCAAGCAGCCAGAAGCTGCTGCTGGGTGAAGCAGGGCTGTGACTGCTCAGGGATGCAAGGGGACGCGTGGCAGAGGTGTCCGGCGTGCCCGTCCGGGTGGGATGGGGGGTCCTGGCTGGCTGGACGCTCTGTCTCGGGTGAGGGCAACGTGCAGGCGACGGAGAGGAGTAGGGGAGACCAGGAAACAGCCTGCTGCTTTTTTTCCGACCAGCCTTCGAAAGGCAGCTTTTCAAGGTGTGGCACAGGAGCTGCTCCAGAGTTCTGTACTGCCTGAGACTGAGTTTGGGAATTCAGAGGTGCCCGGTGAGGGTCCTAGGACGACAGAGCAATATGTTCCAAATCTGCGATCCTAATCCACGTTCCTGCAGAAGGAACAAGTAAAGTGGATTGGTAGTGCATCATACTACAAGGGCTCAGAAAATCTGGCTTTAAAAAGGGAAGTTCATTGACCTTACCGTGAAATTTTAAAATGGAGAGTTGTTACAGTTGGCTTTTAGCATGTTCTCAGAAACTTTAGCATTTCTCTGTGTAAATAAACCTGATTTATATGAAAGCAAGACTGCATGTTATTATAGTGCTGTGAAAGAAATTGCATAACATTGAACTTAAACTTTTTTCCCCAAACATTTAACAAAACCTTTATCGCTTGAATGACATTAATTTAACATTTATTGAGAAAGCGTAATATATTTTGCATTGATACAAGAGCCATACCTTGACAATAAAGTGAGTGAGGATTTTTTCTGGTTGTAAGATTTTTTTATATTTATGACTTACAGGACGTATATGAGAGGCTGTAAAGAAAAAAGGCCCCACAAGGCTATGGCTAGCTGAGCATAATGTTGACTGGCACAACTATCAGAAGTAAAATCTCCAGTCTGGTATTTTTGGAAATGCAGTGCTGTAATATGCAGCAGTATGAGACACTGTGAAGTGAGGCAGTGATACTCTCTTTAATGCTAAATTTTCGTTGTACAGATTGACAAGGCAGACGAGTCACTGCTGCAGTACTCTAGAAGGTGTAGGAAATGTTTAACTGAACAGTTAAAAGAAAGCCTTAAGAAGAGGAAGGAAGAAATCACATATTTAAAATTATGCTTCCCATCTGTTCTTGCATTCTCGAAAGGGAAATGAAATTTAGTTTATTGAAAATATCATCTACATATATGGGGTGAAATTCTGAATCTACTCTGGGAATTTTGCAGTCAGCTTTCACAGAGCATGGTCCCATCATTGAACAAGTATTGAAGAGTTTTGATTTTGAGAACGTGACACTGACACCTCTTGTACTCTTCTGCAAAGCTCATTAGTCTAGAGTTTAGGCCTCTGGCCTTTGACTTTTTCAGGGTGCCTATTCATTCTTGCTTAGTGCCGTGTTCCTGCTGCAGGTCATTATGATTATTATGATTATTCTGATTTTGCTTTTTCTCCAGCTTTAGTGCTGAGTTACTTGCTGATGAACCAAGTTTACTGAAGTGCATTAAAGTGTATTTTAGCCACAAGTGATAGCACATGCAATAAAAATACCTGAGAAGGATGCTGAACTTTCCTGGTAATTCCTATAAAGTGCATGGGATTCTATCATGTACATATTAAAAAATTGTGAATTGTTTGTTTTAGTCTTTTCTTATCTGTCTGCCTCATAATTTAAAGGCCTTTGTCCTCCCAAGACTATTAAATCACATAGTACCAGTCAGTGCTTTCCTCCTGAGGGCAAAACTTCCAAATTGTAATATCTCCATTGGGCATTTGCATTAATTAAATCATCTTCACTGATTTTGTGGGGCATGGAGCACAAGGCAAATGTAATAGGTACTGATCCAATAATAAGTGTGCCTACAATGTTTTTTGCATTTAAATGTATTAGTCCATCTCTGATGCTTCAATAATTTTACTAGTGTCGTAGCGTCTTGTTGAAAGATATCCATGAAGCACCCACGGCCTTTAGGAAACACTTAGGAACAGAAGAGTGGAAATCCATATAAACTTGGTCAAATCTGAGTGCATAAATGAACCCAGAATCTATATTTGTGACGCTTAAATACTGAATGACCAAATTTTTGAAGACTCCACGTGTCAGTAAATATAATTTTTACTTAGGGCATTTTTTTTGTTTTGTGAGGAATGTTACTGTTTCGCTGTGTGAGTTGTCTGAATATTTTTTCTTACAGTTGATTTGAAAGAATGCCTTCAGTCTGCAGAGTTTATCAGTTCCAGTGATGGGAACTTCAAAATTCTAGAGGATGGTTCTGTGTACACAACATCTGCTGTGTCTTTGTCTGCTGAGAAAAGAACTTTTACCATATTACTTAAAGACATTGAAGAACAAGTACAAGAGAAAATACATGTTAGCTTGGTGGATGATGAAAAAAAGGTGAGCGTCGAATTTCAAGATGCCTTGCTTATTTGAAATAACTGTTTCACAGAGTACAGCTTCATGCTGGGTAACTGTAGTTGAATTTTGGAATTCAAATAATCAGGCAAAGCACTCAGGTGTAGGGTCTATTTTTATTCAGCAGTTGTTGATTACTGTGTCACTTAAGTCAGCAGACTTCCTTTCTGAAATGGGAGATGCTAGCAAGGACCTTAGTCAGGAGTGCCAAGAATCTTAAAAGCTGTGTTTGAGGAATTAAAGCAGATTTTATTTGTGCAAAGTATTACAATGAATGGCAAAACTCTTGGAATACTATCACAGTTGTAATCAGAAGTGAAGACCTTGGAAGAACAAATGGTCAGTGGGAAAACTGGAATGGAGGGGAAAAGAGGTGGAAACACAGGACAGTAGTTAGGCAAAAATATACACAGTTAAGAATACGTATATATATTCTTACCAGCCTTTTTATCTTACAGACACAGAAGACTAGGCATGCTAGAGATACAGTTCTCAAGCGAACCAAAAGGAGGTGGGGTCCTATTCCATCTGTTATGATAGAGAACTCCCTGGGACCTTTTCCGCTACAAATACAGCAGGTATAGTTTATATGTATCCTAATTTTATGACACAAGCTAGTTTTGCTTGTGACTTTTATCATAAAAGAAGAACAAAAGTGAGCTCTCTGATACTACTGATGCCATTCCTGCTGTTATTCCTCCGTCTTGTTCTGTCCTGTTCATTATGGATCTTGTGATCTTGTAGCTGAAATAACTTGTGATCATAGGTTTTGGGGTGAACTGGAAATGTGCAAAAGTTGTAAAAAGGAGGGAGGCATGCTATCAGAAGAGAGCTATTTGGCCTGGAGATCAGCAAAGTGTGCAATTAAAAAAACCCAACAACCCCTCCCCCCCCCAAACTGCCTAGAAAAAGGTTTTATAGACACAGAGTGGGGAAGTCTTACCTGCATGTCTGCATCCTTTCTGGAGCTCAAGGTGTATACCTGTAGCATTGAAGTCTGAGTATGGCCTATATTATTAAGAAAAGTACTTACTGTAAGAAAGCAAGTAGGCGTGAAAGAGAAATGCAGGAACTGAAGTTATCATAGATCCATCTAGCCTTCACTAGATTACAGAGTGGCTGGTAGCAGATGAGTAGAGACAAGTGTAATAACAAAGTCTGTGCAGAGCAATCATTTTTCTACTAATCTTACCTTCCTAGCTTCTGGCATTCAGTAAGTAAGGAAAGTATTTGGGGAGGAGAGTGTTTATAAATAGATAATTGCTAATGTTACCTCCTTGGTGCTTGTAATGAGATGCAGAGAGGCCACCTGAACTGGCGTATCTCTGGACTATGCTCTAGGTGGTCTTCTTTCCCTTCCCTCCCTTTCCCTTCCCTTCTTTTGCTTTTTCTTCTCTAGCTGCAAACCACATTCTCGATGAGTGCACTAAACCCCAAATCTCTTGAACAGGGACAGAAGTAATAAGCCATATCTGTCTGAATGTGCCTTGTATGTGCAGTATTCTAGACAGATTAGATTTCAAAATAATTTTTTTACGCACACTGTCATGTCTTTAGTTGTTCCATAGTCCTAAACATTTCTGACTTTGAATTAACTACTGCTTCTCATGTACATGCATTATAAGGGAGGGCAGTTACATAGCAAGCTGTTCTGTTCCGTGAATTTTAAGCTGCTAAAGAAGTAGAAGTAAATCAAGTTTTGTTTTTGTTTTTTTGAAGAGTTCCTGCTTGTGCTAAATATGATCATGAAAAGGGGAAAAATGTATTAGAATGATGCTGCTGGTTTTCCTTGGGCTTAAAAACATGTTCTTTATAGGTCCAGTCAGACACAGCTCAGAACTACACCATTTATTATTCTGCAAGTGGACCAGGAATCGATCAAGATCCAAAGGGTTTGTTTTACATAGAAAGAGAAACTGGAAATATCTTTGCTACTCGTGCAGTAGACCGTGAACAATATCCAAGCTTTCAGGTACAGGCCTAAATTGTGTAAATACAATTAATTTTTTTTTTTTCTGTCATGCATATGTTTGAAAGCTGGGTTACAGGGGAAACTGGGAACAGACAAGATCTGGAACCCGCTCTCTGTTCCGAGTAATATCTTTGGTGTTGTAGAGATGAGATTAGTGACAAATAAAGAAATAGGTGGTCATCTCGATCTTAACAGTAGTTTTGCTTTTCATTTCTTAGACTCTAATTACAGCATAAATGTAGTGAGGTATTGGATTTGTATCACTTTGGGGAGGAGTTTGAAGTTATCCCAGAGTTTTTCAGGGAAGGTTGGAAAGGTCTGCATAAAAACAAAATCATGAGAAGCTCTAGATGGCTGTGGTTTTTTGAGCCTTTCTTTCTCAAGCTGTTCAGCTTTAGTATTTTGTTAACAAGGTACACTGCTCTCTCTACTGGCTGAGAAGTGTAAGAAGGCAGTTAGTAGAAACGTAACAGCTTTAAATAGTTAGGTAATTTGCAGTACCTATTACTGCACTTTATTAAATTCTGTTGTAATGTGCAAATAGTTTTGCTGTTGCTCTTGATTTTGTTCTAAATTGCAATATTTAAATCTGAAATTTTGGTGAGGCTGAGGGTGCCTCATAGACACCTGGAAAAAAACGTGTTCAAGAGACTTGGCAAAAGCATTTGACAGAGTTGGGAGGGGGAGAAAATTATTTAAATACTTGTAGTGTGAGGAATGGAAAGGGGAAAGATTGGAAAGCATTTAAAGGTTTTGTGTTGCTGCCATCATAAGGTGTCAGCCACTTCGCCTTCCATATGGCTGAAGAGCCTGGTCTTGAGAAGGGTATGCTTGGCATGCTGTACTTTATTTTATTGACTCCTCCATTGAACTAAAAGTGTAATACTTCATGTTGCTTAAGCATGAAGCAAATTACTGAATTTATGTCTTACAGATCATTTGCTTTGCAACCACTCCAGATGGTTATTCACCAGAGGTACCACTTGTGCATACGATCAGGATAGAGGATGATAATGATAATGCGCCATATTTTACACAGGACGCTTTTGAGTTTTCTGTCCCTGAAAATTCCAAGCCTGGTAAGAATCGTTTTAAGTCAGGGAACATAGTTACCACAGCTCAGCTCCGTTATATACCAGTATGACTAGGTGTAATCCTGCCTTTTAATCAACTTCAGTGGGATTTCCTAAGGAGTATTTCCTTACAGCAAAGGCTGAATTTGCAAAAAGCAGCTCAGGATTTCTTAATGGTTAGAAATTCACAAATGCCATCTGAATCATAATGAAAAGTATTGTTTAAAAAAGAGGTTTTTAAAACCAGATGATTCAGTGTTCCTAAAATGCTGTAAGAACTTCAGAACAATATTCTTCTCATTTTACCCCAAATCATCTGTTTCCATAAAATGTTTTGATGGATGCAGCAGCAGATTTTCACAGATTAGTTTTCCTAAAGAAATAAATGGGTGGTGTTCTAAGTTGTAAAATGCCTTTGATTAAACTTAGAGTACTTGTCTGAGCTGATGAGCTAAGGTAGGACTTTTCCTGGGAGAAGGCGGCAGAGGGAGAAAGTCTTGCATCAGCCCATGCCTGTAGAAGGCGGGGATTTGGCTCTTGCTGTCCTCATGTGTCGGTGTAACAGGACAAAAGCAGGGAGAAAGGTGGACCCCAGAGAACAAGGAATGCAAAAGCCGTGGTTTGCCATTCCTCGCTCATCTCCTAGGCTGGGGGTACAGAGTGGGGAGAGTCAAACTTGCTTCACAAAAGGGGAAGCAAAGTGTCTTCCCCTTCACCCCAAAACACCAGCTGCATTTTATTCTCTGAGCTGCTCTACTTCTTACTGGGTGAGTTACTGATTTAAAGCAAAGTTCCAAAACCACTTGGGCTGTAAGGATGAAATGCAGCACCACTCCCTGTGAGGCAGTGCTGCAGTTTGAACCATGTCAGAAAGCAGCAAACCTCCCCCTCCAGCCCCTGCCAGCAGCTCCTCTTCAGCGGTGTTTGGGATGCTCAGTTAGAAGTCACTGTCAAAACACTAACTGACATCCAACCTTTTAGTATTTCTTTTGGTTACTCTTTCTGACAGCTGCAATAATTACAGCTTGGTCTAAGAAGAAAAAAAAGAGCCAGAGGACTAAAATAGACAATTTTACACTATTATTGTATTTTTACAATTTACTGTGTTCTTAATATTATTTTCGTTTAGAGCTAAATGACCAAGTAGCTATTTTCATGTATGTAAAATAGAAATACTTGTTCAACTAGACCAAGTAGCTATTTTCATGTATCTAAAATAGAAATACCTGTTGAAATACTTTTTGATTATTTACAGATTTTTCTGGAACTAAAAATTGCTGTATTATGTTCACAGGTGTAGTTGTTGGAAAAGTGACTGCAGAGGACAGAGATGAGCCTTATACTCTGCATACCACATTGAAATACCGCATTGTGTCACAAAATCCGCCAGTAACCCCAGCATTTTCTTTACATGGTGACACAGGTGTCATTGCTGTATTATCACCTCAGCTGGACAGAGAGGTGATCTTTCCTGAAGCATCTCTAGCTGTCATCTAGCACACACAAATGGCTTCTTAACTCTGAATTGCTGGCATGGGAATCACCAGATAAATCTTTGTCACCCTTTTTGTGTTTCCTTCTCTAAGGAGCTTCTGAAGCTTTCCAGAGACCTGTAATTGGTCCAAAGAGTTTCTGCGTAGATCTGTCATACTCTAGCTAATCTTGGCAGGAGACCTCCTACTGCTTTCCTATTTGACCTATGGATTAAAAATCCGATGGATTTTTATTCTTTCTCTGTTCATGAATCCCATGAGCCACTGTTTCCTCCTAACCGAGCTCCATTTGAGGTGCTTCTTTACAGCGAAGATGAACCAACTTTTCTGGAAGTAGTCAGTCATCCTATACTCAACAGAAGTATCTCCAGTACCTGAAACCTGAACAGTAATTTTAATTCCTAAAACTAAAGTGCAAACCGTTTATTCTTATCAGCTAGCTTGCAAGTAAATAAGACACAGGAGGTTTTAGTTTTTATTTTATTTGGTTTTTTTTTTTTGGAGGGGGATAAAATGTGGGAGATTGTTTACGGTAGAAAAATTGACAGGGTGTGTAATGCAAAATAATATTTCTAGGATAAGACAGTCATTCTAGAAAAAAACACTGCTATGAGTGCATCTTTTTTGAGGATAAACCAAGTCATATTCTGGCATACTTATGGTGCTTCGTGGCTGAAAATCCACATGAGCAGCGTGTTGCAAAGTTGTGCACTTGCAGATATGCCACTCAGCTTTTTTGAGCAAGAGAAAAATGAGGTGACTGTGAGTATCACCATGACTTCTAAGGAAGCAATCACAGTGAGTACTAAGGGAAGGAAAGCTTGAAAAATGAGTCCGCTGCCTATCTTTTAAGGATAAACATAGGAAGTGGAACAGGAGATTTCTTTCCTCCACCTGAGAAACCTAATGCTACTTTCAGGCATTGGGAACTGGAGTTACTGTCTGGATTTACAAACTCGCTTGTTTTGTGCCCAGTCCCAACCTGGATCCCCCTTCCCTGGGTTGTTCAGGTATTAATCAGGCTGAAAAAAGCCTTCTGCTGTTGTGACTCAAGTCAGGGATTTAAGTGGGCTGCTTATCAGGGATCTCCTTGCAACTGGTAAGGGCACTGACTCCTTTGTGCCAGACCCTGCCAAATAGCAGATGTTGCCGTGTCACGTATAGCCCAAAGGAAGGCTGATTGCGGCACTTTCTCTGGTCATCCTCACCGAAATAAGACACATGCACTGAAACACTTTACCAGCTGGAAATCTATTGGAATACTCTGCTGCTCCAAAGGGGAGACATAGATAGCAGCAGGTGGAAGTGCATCATTTGTATCTTCCAAAACTTCGGGTATTGGAAAATAATGCTGACGTTGCGAGAAGCTTTATTGGATACAGGATATAGCATAGACATTACTAACAGATGCTGAACTCAGTGCTGCTTAGCCACAGAAAAATATTTAACTTGTTTTCCTTTTGGAACTATAGGGAAAAAGCCCCAAAGCTAATTGCCACATTTTGTGGGGGGAGAGCACTGAATTTAGAGCAGAGTTGGGGAACTGGAGTAAAATACTTAGTTCCACTTCTGTGTGTAACTATGTGATTAAAAAAATGAGTATGTCAAACTTCTATATGCTTTTATTCATCTTTTCAGCTGGTACCCAGTTACACTTTGTTAGTTGAAGTGAGAGATATGGCAGGTCAGCCTTTTGGTTTGTGCACTACAGGAACAGCTGTCATTAGAATTGAAGATACAAATGACAACGCACCATCCTTTAAACAGTTACAAGTAAGTCTTCATAAATGAATGTCTGTAAAGAAGTTAAAAAAAACCACCTGTTTTTATCCCCCTTTCTAATTGCTTGATGGGCTGTCCCTCAAATATGAAGCCTAATGCCCTGAGACCGTTAATGCCAATATAGATGTTTGAGAATGCCCTGTTGTTTGTTGTGCCGTTTGGTAATTTGACCTATTAGTGTATTAGTTGTTTTGAGTCATTTGCCTTATGTCCATTGGGAGAGAGCTTGACTCATTCATTCACTTGTGCTGCAATGCATAGTCTTAGGAATCCCATAATTTAACCATTTTCAGGGAGGGGACAGGTTCATTCCTAAGCATTGTCATGACCTCGTTACCATTTGACCAGCTTTTGGCTAATTCTGGGTTGCAAATGAAAATATTAGTGTCAGTGAAGTAGATGCAAGGATTTTCCCGAGATTTTCTATCCTTTTCCGCCTTTTTTCTTTTTTTCTACAGAAGCGTTATTTAAACCCTTCTTGTTCACGAATAGCTATAACTCAGCCTTAAGTCTTTGCTTATTGCAGACATCTGTATTATTCAGGACAAAGAGTATGTCTCAATAACCATGTATACACCTCAAATACCACAGGAGATTTTGTAATATGAAATTTATGAAGAACAATTTGTTATCCATGAGGAATACATGTACCTTATAATTTCCACTCACTACTGTAGAATATGATAAGTAATATTAATTCAGAATCACTCTTATCTGTGCTTCTTGAGCTTGTACAGGGTAACACAGCTCTTTAAAAAGATGTAAAAATAAGAAAAAATCCTTTCATCCTTTGCCAGCCAAGTAGAGATGTATTTCACCCATCTTGGCTTTTCTTCAAATTCTTGTGGTTTGTTTATATATCTATATATATATATATATTTAAATTTACCCCAGTGCCTTTTCTAATGCTCAGCTTGATCATGTTGTACACAAATTAGCATCTATAGGTAATATCACTGAGAGGAACTGTGCTAATTTACCTTTCGTGGAAGGAGAATTCTGGACTTAATTGTGTCAGTGATGGTTTGAGTGTATGAAGGAACTGTGCTGGCAGGAAAGGTTTACTGTTTCACTTAGGGTGTAAGAGAGGAGTGGAGGAAGTATGCTAGTGCATGAAAACAAAATAAATTGTTACAGCAGCTTGGTAAATTGACCCCTTAGGTTTAAGTACTCTTATTTAAATACAGCTTTCTTCAGTCCTGCATTGTGGAACAGTGTTCTCCGACTTAAATTGATCTGATTTTTTTTTTTTTTTGGATACTCCAAGTATGAAACACGAGTGGAGGAAAACAGAGTGAATGTAGAAATACTGAGGGTGTCTGTTGTTGATCTCGATGAACCTGGTTCGCCTGGCTCAGGGGCAGTGTATGAAATTATAAGAGGAAACGATGATCGGTCCTTTGAAATTACAACAGACAAAAACACAAATGAAGGAGTACTGTGTGTTGTTAAGGTAAGTAAAAATGGAAGTGCTAGAGGAAATTTTACGTGTCTTCAGGTGTGGCTTTTAAAACCCATAATCTAGAACTCATTTTTATTCAAAGGATATCTGTAACTATCAGGCAAATCATGCTTTCTTCCCAACCTGATCTCTCCTCTAGAGCAGATTGCACAATGCACTACAAGTGAGGTACGTAACCTACAAAACTCATCTTCCAGACTACTCCTCGCTTTTGTGTGCACAGATTTCAAGGAATTCTGTTTGGTTTGTCATTCCAGCAGAGCTTGGTGCTTTTGCCTGGTTCCAGAGTTGGAGTTGTTTAGACTTCGGGATGTAACTGAGGAATGCCTCACGGATGGGTTTTTAACAGAAATGGGAATGTGGCAAAGGATCTGAGGGATGCGCACCTCCTTCAGTCTTGTTCTGTCTGGGAGTTGATTCAACTTACTAACTCAGCATAAAACTCTCCAGGTTTTATTTTGCAGGGTAGTGACTTCAGGTTTGCTTTTCTGGGGGGGGTGAGGGAGTCCGCATACACATAAGATTGTGTGTGTGTGTTATTTTAATTACTTGTTATACCTGGTACTTTACAGCTGTGAGGTGAAAGGACCACTGTACCTCTACTCCAGCATGTCCCTTTGACTCTTCATGCCTCTTTTTCATTATCTGTTAAAACTGCAATAACTTGTAAGGAGCAGAGAAGACTGATGTTAAAATTTGAAGTTGTAAGTTGTAAGGGTAGAGATACCAGTTTAATTTGGTTTTTTTATTTGTTATGTTTTAGGTTGCTGGTAATCATTAGAGCTTTTTCTAAAGCTATGTCCTTGGTATACAAACACAGTTGAAATTTCTTATATTTAGTATAATGCTGTAACAGATGAGAAGGTATTATGACTTCAGGATATGAATAGCTCTATTAAAGGCATACCATGACCTTGGAGAAGTTGTGTGAAGAATACATGGTAGATACTTTCCGATCAACCGCACAATTTCAGATGTATTTGCAATGGGTGAAGTCTTACTAGGAAATAAATGTAGGTGCTAGCAAGAAGCATGATTGACTTGTGCTGCAAAAGAAATATATGTAACCTAAAATAATGGCCAACTAGATATGGGAGGAGAAACTCCACGACCACATTTAGGTCTTATCTCAGTTCTATTAGTAATTGACTATCAAAGTATTAATCTAAAATTTTACAGTGGTGCTGCTTACCTTACTAGGGATAGTTCCTCAGGTTCTTTTCTTTGACTAACATAGAACTTAACTTTTTTTTTTTTTTAAATCATGTCCCTTTACTGTGTCTCAACCTGGATATTCCAGAATGATAGCTTACTTCATTTGTAAATAAATGTGGCACAGTTTTATCTATTTAATAATTGGGCAGTGAAACCAGTACCAAGTTTTGTATTGGTTTGAAGGAAAAAACCCAACACCCCACCTTTGTTACAGGGACTGGACTATGAAAGCGCCAAGCAAAGGATCCTCGTGATTGCAGTCAACAATGAGGCACCCTACATGCTGGCACCACATTCACAACAAGTTTCCCAGAGCACCAGCTCTGTTACAGTGCATGTTCTGGATTTGGATGAGGGGCCCGTGTTTAAACCCTGCCAGTTACGCCTAGACGTTAAGGAATGTGAGGAGATTGGGACAAATATTGGGAGATACCTTGCAGAAGATCCAGAAACTGGAAATAGTGAAGGCATAAGGTATGAAACAATATTATCTACTAGTTTATTTGGAGTACAGCATGGGCAGGATATGAGAAGGGGGGAATAGTTCTTGATGCGGTATGTATATGTGTATATGTTAAGCATATATGAATACATGTATCTATATATGTACCTGTATGTATGCATATATATGTGTGTGTGTGTATTTGAGATCTTTAACTAAACAAACAAATTATTCTTGACAGCTACCGGATACCACCTGGCCAGTGTAATTGGATCAGCATAGATGAAAGAACAGGTGAAGTCAGAACCGTTAAAGTCTTGGACCGCGATGTAGGAGAAATGAGACGAGGTCAATGCAATATCACAGTCCTCGCAGTAGACAGAAGTGAGTACTGAATGTTGTCGGTATTCTTTGTGGGCTGTAACAGGTGTTTATGTGCAAATTTAGTGTGGGGACAGCTATACTGGCTCTGTCCAGAGGCACACCTAGTCCAATGTCTTGTCTTTGGGATAGCTCTGTCAAGTGCTTAGGGAATATTACACAGCAGGGAAAGCATTTAAGAGATCAGGGTAAACTCTGAGTGTTTTCAAAAGTTATCTGCTCCCACTTAAAATCCTCTGTTAAGTTTTAAATTGAGAGATTTTCCTGTGGACTGTATTCCTTTTATTTCCTGACCATTTTTTTTAAAGTGGTAGCACCTGGCAGCTGCGAAGTTGGCAATAGAGAAGTAGAGAGAGAGAGAACTTTTTGGAAGAAAGTTGTTGACCTTGCAACTCATACTGTTTCCTCCTCTGCTTTATTTCTTGGTGTCTTGTTTTGGAAACCCTTAATTTAAAAGGACCTCTTAAGAATAGCTGTATGCATTGCTGTATGTTATTGCACTCTTATTCTCAGTTGTCTAGGTTCTCTAACAGTGTTCACACTATGTGCGGCTCAGGTAGGTGACAAGCTCTTACAACTTACTCCGATAGTAAAGGAAGGGTTGTACACTCAGATTCTCATTCTAAAACAGGTTTTGGTTGTGATTTAATGTGAGTAATCATCTGTTCTTTCTGATTAATTTGAGTATATGCATTAATTGTAGGAAAAGGCATAGTTTTGCCTCAACATCATCTAGCCAAGAAGATTAAATACACCTTTCAGTTCCCAAATGCTAAATACAGCAAATGGATTATCAAAGAAGAATGTTAGGGTTATAGGTCACACTTTTAATTCTAAAATTTGTATCTTGCATTAAAAAGGAAAAATGGACTGCCTTTATAAATCCAATGGCAGGATTTAGTTTGAACCCAGACTTTTGGAGGTTGCTTTACAGCTGGAAATTCTAACTGTCCCAAGTTTGCATATTAAAATTAAATGTACATAATATGAATTTATAGTGCTTAGAACTTCTGTTGCATATAAAGTAAATATGATACATGCATCTGCAATCCCAGGTATTTCAAGAGAAAGTTTTAAAAGGTAGGCTTGATGGAATTTCACTGGCATGCATATACAAGCATTGACCATTCCTATATTGGAAAAAAATGTAATCAGGAGGGAGAATTCATTCACTGCTTGCATGTAAACTTTGGTGACATAGTATGTCACTGCTGAATCCTGCTGCCTCGTGGTGACTCAGAGGGAAGAGGACAGAAAGAAGGCCACTTTCTCTGAAAGTGTCTATGTTCCCAGGGGAAGTGACGGTAGGGGAAGTATAATTTATTTTCTCCTTCCAGAAGTAAAAAGGCTGGAGACCTTAATTTTCTGCTTTTGACTCCCAGTTTGGCTTAGCATCCTTTACCCCTGATTTATGGTCTCTCTCTCCTCTCATCCTCCTGTTAGAACAGTATCTGTCCCCACACAGATACACACGCTGAACAAAATATATTGTCTGCACATGCAGAATACGGAGTTTTGGGAGGTGTTGATCCATTCTACAACCAGCCAAGCAAAGAGAAGCAGCCGAGAGAGCTGTGAGAATTCCCTCTCTCTTTTTGGCTGAATCAGTAGCTGCTCTCCACCTTACTTCTAAACTTGGATATTACAGTTGATGATATTTCATTGTGAAAGTTTGGACTAGAAATAAATATGTGAATGTTAGAACTAAGTGCTAAAAGTAGTTATTTTTATCTCCTAGATGGAAAAACAGGCACTGGAACAATTCAAGTTTTCATCCAGCCCGGTAACAAGAATTACCCACGAATCACTAAAACCGACTATATAATGTGCAGAGACAGAAAACCAATCTGCCTTACTGCACAGGATGGTGATGAGTCTCCTTACAGCACACCCTTTGTATATCGCATAACTGACAGTAGCTTGGCTTCCACGTGGAAGATAACTCGACACAATGGTATGTTCAGACTTCTTCTCCACACTTAGGTGTAGGTTGTCAGAGGAGGCTTTGCTACTTCTCCCTTGGGTGGGCTCTAAGAATAGATTGGGTGAATTTATGTTTGGACTTGGTGTAGTCAGTGGGGCTAAGAAGGTAGCCCTGACGGTCTCTAGCGGTTCCTCAGTTTAATTTGCCTTGCAGATCAAGAGTGTGCCAGAAATAAAGGGGAACAGCTAAAGTATTCTTTATCCTGACTGTCCTGGGTTTGAAACAGTTTGCAGAAGTTAAGAAGGTGGGAATGTTGGTATCACAAAGGCAAAGAGGAGGATATTGTATTCTACCTCTTAAAGTGTAAACAAGAATTTGTCCCCAGCCATCCTTGGGTCAGCAATCATCTGCTGTCTGAAATGATGATGTAAAAAGATGAGGTGGGAGATCAAAAGCCGATATAATGCATTGCATCAACACCTGTGGAAAAGGAAGTAATACGTTCAGAATTCACAAGGAATTTTAAGAATGAAATGGCTAATACTCCAAAGAAAAATGCAACTTTTCTTAGGCTGCTGTTATGGTGGAGAACTGGAAAACTGAAACTTTACCTAAAATTGATGTGAGGCGGACTAAAAAAAACCTGGCATTTTTTTTTCTTAGTACTGCTGTCAGCACATTTTTGGTGAGACTGAGCTGGGTGAAAGAAAGCATTACTATCTCCCTTAATATATTTATATTAATTTTTATAATTTTGATAGAAGTAGATGAAGAATTTATTAGCAAAAGAATCATTGTTTCCTAAAATTTGCTGGTGTAAAAAGGTATAGCCGATAGTGGTTTCCTGGTGGGTGCCAGATGATGGCAACAAGAGCAGCACATACATTTGCGACTATGTTGTCATTAATTAGCCTGAAAAGCGTCTGATTCTGAAGTGTTCAGACAAACATTCACTAATGAAAGGCAAAAGAGAGCAAAATCTGAGAGCAAAGACATCCCAAGAGTTTCAAGGTTTATATTAGGCAATTTGAAAAAAAATTTTAGATGGTACATGTTGCTTCATGTGCCTCATCATGAAGCAACCATTATGTACATCAGTGCCTATCTTGTGCATATTTTTTACAAATTATTTCTTTCACCCTCTAAAACATGTGGTCACTAATCATTGCCACTAAGCAGAGCAACAGATTAAATGGATTTTACTTCCCACTGGATATAGCCATTCCCACTCAATGTAGCAATTGAGCTAAAGAGTGGAAGAGGTATAAATTAAGCTTATAATTCATTATTCCAATCACACTACCAGAAGTCCTTTTAGTAAATGTTGGTTCAGTTGATGGTCTTTACTAGTAAGCCCAAATAGTGTCATTTACTGTAATGAAATGAATCAACTTCAGAGTTTCAACTCCTATGTTGTCAGGAAGAAGGCTATATGAGATTTGCTTTTTCAGTTCTAACATTTAGAAGGTGCTGAAAGTACAAGTCCTTCCAAGATGCAGTTTTGTGTCAGCACACTTGAGCTAGCTTTAAACTAGTTAGTGCAGACCTAGTAGCAGTATAGGTGTAGAAGGGAAGTTTGTGATTGCAGTGACTTTTGTGACAACAGAGTTTCAGGTATTCTTAACACTAGATCTGGTTTTGTCTTTTTTACAGATAATTCTGTGTATCTTTCACCAAAGGGTGATATTCCATTTGGAACATACAGTATTCCTATAAGTGTGATTGATAATGGAGGAAAGGTAGGAGAGAACCAGGTAACAGTTAACGTCTGTGACTGCGTTACTCCAACTGAATGCAATGGCAAGAGCCGTGTACTTGCTGGCGGAAATGTTACTCTTGGCGTGTGGGCCATCCTTGCAATGATCTTAGGATCACTATTATTGCTGTGTAAGTACGCTTGTTCTTTTAATATAAAGTGTGAAACCTTGATTTTAAAATTAGCTGAGAGAACGTGACACAAATTTGATTCAAACATTTCTTTTTTTTATTTAGGCAGTTGTATAGCCTTCATCACTGACTTTATGTACCTGCTCTGTTTGTATTGGCGTCACAGGCTTTTTGCTGTCGTCTTGTCCTGTAGTTACTGTGTGTGGATTTTCGTTTTTTCTTTTAAGTACGTTTTATGTAAGAAGTTCTGTCTGTTCATGTTGGCAAGGCCAAAAACCTGCATGAACTGAAAAAGGATGGGATTTGTAGTGCTTATCAGGTCTTGTCTTGAGGCAAGTATAGTGAAGTTTGTGAGTTTAGTGCTGGTTTTGGGATGCACGTTTCTGTTTGTAGGAATGCTGAAATCGGTTTCCTAGAGCTTTTTGTTACCTTTCTTGTGTCATGGATTAAAACATGGAGTATCTGAGACATTGAATATCACAAGGAATTTTACAAGAGCCACCGTAATGTTGAAGGGCAGGTTGGATACTTCCACAACAGACCAAACCCTTGAATACATGTTGTGTTACTGCAGTTGCCCAGAGATTAACAGAATCTCGGCAGGTTAATATTGCTGCTAGCCGGTGAGGTGGTGACAGTGATATGTAATAGCAAAGTCAGGTAATTTTTTTTATCAGAATCAGAGGTAGTCTGACTAACAGTATCTTTAAAAACCACCAGAGGACATGCTACAGCAACAAATACTTCAGAGTTAGGCTTTTTTTTCTTCTTTTTTTCTTCTTTTCCATTTTTTCTGTTAATGATCAACCTGTCTTGCCTGTGTTTGGTCTCAGCTAGCTGTTCTTACTCAGGTAGATAGAACTCTGGGACCCGCACATGTTCTGAAGGTTAGATAGATCCATGTTTTATCTAAACAGGGCAGGTGCCCAAATTGGTGTTATAGCCCAAGGGTGGAACTTCCAGATGGGGGGATGCTCAGTAGGGGGGCTGTGTGAAACGTCAGCTAGGTTTCTGTCACTGCCCCTTGGCTGCATTCCTCCCGGGTAGACCCATGATTTTATTGCGGCTAGGTTTTACCCTGGGTATCCTCTGCTCAGTGCTGTCATGGATGTCGTCTTCCCATCTGTCAGCATCAGTAGGTGATCCGCCGTAACCACTGATGCAGGGCTTGCAGACGGCTGATAGCTGCAGAAGCTAAATGAGCTTGAAAGTGGCTCTTGGCCAATTTCTACACAGGTTTCTGTGTTCAGAGATCAGATGGCTCAGTGGGCAGTTAGGCAGAAGTGTCCTCTTCCTTTGTGGGCTTCCTTATTCTTAAGCTATCGACTTGAGAAGGAAAGAGTGGTTCTCTGAATGAAATGTTTAGTCCATTGTTTAGGAGAGGTATTAGTTGCTCATGATTCTTCTATACAAAGTTATTTCTAGCTGAGTCTCCATGACAACACAAAGTAGCATTATAGGAGGAATAAGCTGAATACAAGGAATTAAATAAGATTGTTCTGCAGCATAATGTTTGAAGTCCTCCAGGGTTCTGCTGACCTTTTCTGTGAAGCAGAAGTTTCTGGTATTGGGACCTTTAGCTTACGTATTAGTTCCCTGTGATATAATTTGACATCTGTGTATTCATACATGAAAAATGTCTTATGTACAACCTTGTTGTAGGCATAAGACATGATTTTTCACCTGCATTTGGTCTAAATTTTTTATTACTGTGAAATTTTGCAGTTGCAGTGTTTTCATAAAGGATGCTTACATTTCTTTCAGGAAAACCAAGATGTGTTTTAGAAGAATGAAGTAGTTCAACAGTGTAGTGAAAACTCTGTACAATATTTGAACAAATGTGTATATATATACAATTTTGAGTGTAGGTGTTTTTTGGACATAAATTATTTTTTTTAAACCATACTTGGTGCTTAGGCATTTAGAAAGGCTAATACAATAGAATTCATTATCAGACAGAAGTAGATACCATTATGAGGTAAAGTTCATAGTATCTTCCTCACTTATTTCCTTTCCATAGTAATCCTGATCACAATCTGTGGCTGCTGTGGCTCTGGTGTAATGCACAGACATGTGACTGATGATTGCGCCAATCACAATTTAATTATTTCAAATACAGAAGCTCCAGGAGAGGAAGTGATGGTAAGTTGTCTATTCACTTCAATGTAGAAACATGCAATTAAGATGTCTGTAGCATTTCAGTTTGAGAACAGGACTACCTGCAAGTGATTTAGTAAAGGAAATAAGCAATACATGCAGGGATCATTAGATTTGCTCTGCTATTTCACAAGAATTTGAAAATTCTACCTTTAGGCAGAGTTGGTGGTACCATATATATTTAAACATATCCTATAGCTGTTAGCCTGGATGCTTATAATATGGTTGGAACTTTCAGGTGAACATTTTAATTACTTGAGACATTTTCAACAATGAGATTAGATAGAAATTTACTATTTTGTCTATGTTGAATGTGTGCTTATGGCAAAACCTTATTTCTTTTCCTTGGAGAAGGATTTTTAAATTTAGCAGATAGTCGTTGTAAATTACAGGTACAATTTCTGCCTTCCCCTGAAAAACGACCCCAAATACAGTTGATTTTTGAGCCAGTGGAAAAAATACAGTTGAACAGTCCATGTTAGTGAAATACGTTCTTACTTCTGGCATGCAAACTTTAAGATTCAGCCTGCCATGAACATAGTCCAGCCCAGGACTGTGTTCATATAGAAGGACTTAGCTCTTCAGACTCTTCCCCTTCTCCTCTGTCCCCCATGCCCTGACTTTGTCCTCGCCAAGAAAAGGAGATTGGTTTAAAAGCCATTGAGTTTACTTCATGTTGAAAACCAAGAAATCCTAATGGTGACAAGTGTCAAAAATCTTGTTGCCTGTGAAGCATAATGTAGTGCCATTATAAACTGATAATGTAGTTTTTAATGTAGTTAGTATGATCCCATACTATTTTTTTCCATATTTCACTCAATGTGTAGACTTAGCGTGTGAAGAAACAGAATGAAACTTATCCATATGACTGTATATCTGGCTTAATGGGTTACAGGTTGTTGACTTTGAAAACCAAACATTATTTTCACATGATAATTTAAGAAACTAGCATATGGTTTATAGTACAGCTTTCATTGGGATAAGCATTCAGTTTTTGGATCTCGTGTCGTTTAAATGCAGATTTGCCCCCCACCCCCTTGTTATAGTATCCTTTCCAAAGACTACTTATTGACATTTATATGCTAGGTACTAAGGATAGCTTTTTGTTCAAAATATCACAGTGCCAAGCTGGAGACTTTTCAATTTTCAGTATTGACACTTCTTGAATGCTATTTCATCTTTTGAATGAAAAATATAAAAAATCCCACAACAAAACATTAAAAAAAAGTAACAAAAAAAAAAGTAAAAATATCCCCACTACTCCGTCTTTTTTCAGGATCACAATATAATTCCTCTACAAAATACAAGTGATCAAGGAGGATATGGAATAAAAACAGGAGATCAACAAACATTTGAAATGGTAAAAGGAAGAGGGCATACCTTGGAATCCGTCAAGGGAGGTGGACATCAGACTCTGGGATCAGTTAAAGAAGGCGGAGGACAGGCTATGATGGATACGTGTAGATACTCGTACTCGGAATGGCATAATTTCACACATCCTCGTTTAGGTGAAGTAAGTATTCTGAAACTTTTTTTTCTGGAGTGTAGGTTATGGTCAATATATGCAGACTTTTCAAGGAAGACATGTATTTCTGCTAGAAAGGTGGCTTTTTGGTTTTGATTTTGTTTTGGTTTTCCTCTTCTTTGCTCCCCTGCATCCCCTTTGGAATATTGCCCTTTCAAAAAGTCATCCTTTACATATTTTAGACCTAAGTGTAAATGACTTTCTTTTCCTGGCTTAAACTATAGGCAGTATGCTGTTTTTCATTTAGAATAATTACTTTACTTCTGTGAGTTTTTCTGAGAATGTCTGTTTGCTTTTATTCTAACTGCTTGCTTTGTACTAATTTAAATCTGATACTTATCTTAGCAATGGTCCAAGAATGAATGTACAGCATTAGAAATGTAGTTACTCCATGCTTTGGAGATCAAAAACTCTCACTACTTGCCTAACTAGTTATGTGTAAATCAGTCTTTTAATTTTGAGTGGATTTTAGTTGCTTGACAGGTTGTTTAAACAGGTTCTTCCTCTTTTATTGTTACATACATGATTAGTAGAAATGATTTCTTTATTAAATAGTTATATTTTGTAGTCTTAATGATATAGACCAATCATGTGCATTTTTTGTATGTAGGAATCCATTAGAGGACACACTCTGATTAAAAATTAATCAATGAAAGGTAAATCAAAAGAAATTATTTTTATGCAATATGTTTAGGATAACAATTTAAGAAAATAATAAGGTGTGTTCTGTTCCTATGCAGAAGGTGCACCTATGCAGACAAGATGAAGAACAGAAGCATTCTGAAGATTATCTCCTTTCATATAACTATGAAGGAAAAGGATCCTTGGCTGGCTCTGTAGGCTGCTGCAGTGATCAGCATGAAGAAGAGGCGCTTGACTTCTTAGATCAGCTGGAACCCAAGTTTAGGACATTAGCAGAAACATGTGTAAAAAGATAAATGTGCCTTTCACAGTGCTGAAAAAATCTGTAAATAAGTGGTTGTCGTACTTTTGTGATATTAGGTATTTTGGAATTAAGGGGGGCAGAGGTTTGTTGAAATGAATATATAGACTGGTTAGAGTGTAAGTAGCTCTTACTTTAAATTTACAACAATTTTTTTTAATCTCGCTAGACACAATCCATCAAAAATAAGGGATTAAAAATACTTTTTCTTTAGACTATGTTACTATAGTAATGCTAGTTTCTACTTAGATTACATTTCCTATTCTTTGTGATTCCTTAAAAGGCAAAACTGGGTATTGTCCTTTTAATTAATTATTCAGCTTCAAAATTATATTGTATTTGGCTTTGGAGAAGGAAAGCTTTTTAACTCACTGTTTCTTTATTTTCTTTTAATTCTGTAGAAATAAAAGAAAAACCGTTATGGTGGATATCAAATACCTTGTTAATTTTTAACTTATACAAACTGAGATACAAAAGACTTTTTCATTTTTTGCATAAAAACACTGATGAATACATTAGAAAACTTTATATTTTGATTGAAAATTAAATATATATATATTGTATATATGTAAAATAATATTCAAAAATATATTTTTCTCCTAATGGGTTACCACCCATCAAACTTGCTATCCTAAGGGATTTATGGCATCACCACACAGGGTATCAGCATTGTATGCGAGTATATATTTTTCTTTTAAGGAAATAAAAGATTAAAAAAAATTATCAGGAAATAGGGGTAACTGTCGTACTTCAAATGAATGCAAGACAAATCTCATGTTTACTAGACATAAGTTTGTACCTCAGTTTCTTGTGAGTTTTAACATAGTCATCATTGCAGAAACGATGAACACTGCCAAGAGTTTTATCCAGTGTAGCTACCACCTCCTTTTTTACTTGCCTCGTTACAGACTTCATTAAACTGTTTCTGTGAGTAGAACTTCACAGAAGATGCAGCTCAAATGGATTTAGCATACACTGCATTAACAGTATGTTTTGAAGATAGCTTTATTTGGAATGCAAAATTACACTGTGATAAACTGTCTGTTTTGAGCCTGTTATGTGGTGGTTGCAGAGGTAAGCATTTACACAGATCTCTGGCAGAAATCATCTGAATCCCATTTATTATTTTACTAGATTAAGCATACATATACACTATATATATATATATATGTATATATATATACACAAAACTCTGAAATACCTTTGGCAGATGAGAGTAGTGAGACCTGAATGCTTCCATAAGCTATTGCTGGAGTTCAGGCTCTGCTTCCCAGGTTTTACGTATTTTTAATATTTGCACTCCTGGTTAAGTAATCTGTCCTCTGCAGTCTGGGAATTCTCTTGTGCCTTAAAAGAACTCTTCCTGCCTATGAGAAACTTGTGCAATTACTTATTTCTGTTGCTATAATTCTGCTTTTAGGTTTTGCTCTGTAAACACATGCCTTAGGGAGATATTTTTTAAAACTTACTATAGCTAATGATCTGTAAAAGGAATTATTAGTAACAACAAGGAGTCATGCTGCTCTAAATTTCACTGCACAGCTGCTGCTGACTTCCAGTGGTTGCAGCTCATTCCACACAAATTACAGTCAGTGAAAACTCCATAACATTATAAAAACTTACCAAAGTTATAAAATAGTACTTTTAAAGCCTTCTGTTTCACACTGTAAATGGGCTTTGGAATCTTTCTGATAAGAACTAGCTGTGGTTAATAACTTCATAGACCAGTGTTAAATGTATTCTAGTCTATCATTTGAAAGTGGTGATGAATTCATCCTGAACTAGATAACTGCCCGTGGTAAGAGTGACAGTCACCAGCAGCAACATACTGGATGAGAACCAAGGTGTTACTCACTAACTTTATTTAAATAATGCATGCTAACACTACTCTTCTGAACACTACTCTTCTTTATCACTTACATAAATTAGTTTTGCTGTACATGGATAGGCAGATCTGTGGCTGATGTAAGTCAGGATACTTCTGCTGGTGCCAGGGGAGCTATGCTGACTTCATGCCAGGTGAGATCTGTCCCCTAGTGACTTCCTTGCGTCTTTGTGCCTTGCATCTTTACTTGTTGGCTGTACGCTTTTTAAGGTAATGTTAATATCTCCCCCCCACCCCCCACCTTTTAATGTTTGATGGGTTTGTTATTTTTTATTTTAAATTATATAAAAAACCTTTCCTTCAGAAGGACCTAGAATAAATAAATGAATGAATGCACTCTTTTGAAAATTAATTGGGGGGTGGCGTAGAGAAGCCTCTGAAATACGGTGTCTTTCCTCATGAAATGTAATAGTAGTACTGTTCTGAAAGAATAGACCAAATGTGTATGAACTTTAATCGAATTGGTGTTGGCTATTTTAAGTAGATGGTTGCCAGCTTTCCACTGTGGAGTAAAAATAATAATTTATTGAAATCAAAATAATGTTTTCTAGTCTAATTCACCTTAAAATGTTTTCATTTTTTTCTTTTACATTTCAACAAACATAGGTAATTAGTTACTTACATTTTTTGTCCATTTTTAAACAAAACACAAATTGGGAATCACTTCTACTTGTCTCATTTAAAAACTAAAGTTCCAAACTGAACCAGCTATTTCTGTAAAACCAAGAGTAGAAAGGTAATTGAGATGCTTTAGAAAAATGAACTGTAAAACATTATTTTCATTGTATCTTCTAATCATGTGAATGAAAACTGTAAAGCATTAGGTTTACAAATACTAAGTACCAAATAACATTTGTGTAAAGCTTTACAAATGAAATGTTTCATAATGTGTAGTTCACTCATTGTTACTGTCTTGAATCAACTTAAAAATTGTGAAGATTTGTTCTCTTAAACGAGGTAACTTGCAAACTATCTAATTGTGTCAAAATTATCTTAACATCATGTTTTAGGTATATTTTGTACAACAGTGAGTAATAAATTTTTAGCAAAATAAAAGGAACTTCTACAAAAACTGTTTCTTGTACATGAACCAGTTTACAAAGATAAGCATGCCTATTTCTGAAGGGGACTGGATTTTTAAATTTTAATTGAAGTGTTTTTGCAATGTTATGCTGGAGTACTTGTCCTTGCAGCATGAGCAGTGGTGAGTTCTAGCTGAAGTTTTACAGCACAAGCTGGCCAGTTTTCTGTCGGGCTTTCTTAGTGCTTCTGAAGTGATCACAGAACATGTGATGAATTCAAGATCTTAAAAGTACAAAGTGTTACTCTGTCGTCTCCCTGTTAAGTTGCAAAAAATACACTGCCTATTTTCAAAACCTCTTAAGGAAACCCAATGGCAGCGGATAACCCAAACTTCCACGTGCTTGGCAGTCATAAAGCTGCAGGATATATTAATATCGTAAGGAGTGTATGACCCCTATGATACTATGACTGAGGGACTAGTGGAATATCAGCTTTGGTTATCTGGCTTCAAGGGAAGAGGTGAATGCACAGAATGGTGGCAGTTGGAAGGGACCTCTGGAGGTCATCTGGTCCAACCTCCCTGCTCCGGCAGGGCCACCTACTGCTGGTTGTCCAGGACCAGATGGCTTTTGAGTATCTCCAAGGATGGAGACTCTACAACATCTTTGGGAAACCTGTTCCAGTGCTCAGTCATGTTCACAGTAAAAACGTGCTTCCTGGTCTTCAGATGGTGTGTTCTGTGTTTCAGTTTGTGCCCATTGCCTTTTGTCCTGTCACTAGGCACCACTGAAAATAGCCTGGCTCTGTCCTCCATGCACCTTCCCTTCAGGTATTTATATGTATAGTAAGATCCCCCCTGAAACTTCTCCAGGCTAAACAGTCCCGCATACCTCAGGCTTTCCTCATAGGAAAGGTGCTCCAGTCCCTTCAACATTTTCATGGCCCTTTGCTGGAATCCATCCAGTATGTCCATCTCTCTCTTGTACTGAGGAGCCAGCACTGGGCACAGCACTCCAGGTGTGGCCTCACTAGTGCTGAGTAGAAGGGAAGGATCACCTCCCTCAACCTGCTGGCAACACTCCTAATGCAGCCCAGGATGCCATTAGCCTCCTTCGTGACAAAGACACATTGCTGGCTCGTGTTCAACCCCCAAGTCCTTTTCTGCCAAACTGCTTCCTAGATGGGTGGCTCCCAGCGCGTATTGTTGCATGGGGTTGATCTTCCCCAGGTGCAGGATTTTGCACTTCCCCTTGTTGAACTTCATGGGGTTCCTGTCAGCCCAGTTCTCCAGCCTGTCAAGGTCCCCCTGAATGGCAGCATGACCCTCTGGTGTATCAGCTACTTATCCCAGTTTTGTGTCATCAGCAAACTTGCTGAGGGTACACTCTGCCCCATCATCCAGATTATTAATGAAGATGTTAAACAGGGCTGGACCTCGTATTGACCCCTGGGGTACATCATTAGTCACTGGCCTCCAACTAGACTTTGTGCTGCTGATCACCACCCTCTGGGCCTGGCCTTTCAGTCCATTTTTAATCCATCTCACTGTTTGCTCATCCAGCCCATACATCAACTGCTTCTCTATGAGGATTTTTATGTGATACAGTGTGAAAGGCCCTACTGATGTCCTGGTAGACAATGTCCACTGCTCTCTCCTTATCTACCAGGCTAGTCATTTCGTCACAGAAGTTTATGAAGTTGGCCAAGCATGACTGCCCCTTGGTGAAGCTGTGCTGACTACTCCTGATGATTTTCTTGTTCATGTACCTGAAGAATGGTTTCCAGGATTAGCTGCTCCATCACCTTCCCAGGCATTGAGGTGAGGCTGACCAGCCTGTAGTTCCCTGGGTTGTCCTTCTCACCCTTCCTGAAGATAGGAGTGACATTTGCTTTCCTCCAGTCTTTGGCCACTTCTCCCAGTTGCCATGATCAATCAAAGGTTGTTGAGAGTGGCCTTGCAGTGACATCTGCCAGCTCCCTCAGGACTCCTGGGTGCATCCCATCAGGGCCCATGGGATTAGGTATGTCCAGTTTGCTTAGGTATTCCCTGACCTGATCATCTTCCACCAAGGGTAGATCTTCCTTCAGCCTTTCCCCTTGGTCTGTGGGACCTGGGATTCCTG
>JANZLQ010000029.1:5984555-6002264 GCA_026212715.1 Elanus axillaris | reverse complement strand
GGAGAAACCTTTCTTGCTGTCTTTGACATCCCTGGCCAGATTAATTTCCATTTGGGCTTTAGCTTTCCTAACTGCATCCCTGGAAGCTCAGATGTTGTTTCTGTACTCCTCCCACACTACCTGTACTTGCTTCTACCTTCTGTATGCTTTTTGTGTTTGATTTTTTCCCAGAGCAACTTGTTTATCTATGTACGCCTCCTGGCATTTTTGCCTGACTTCATATTCATTGAGATGGAGCTCTCTTGAGTTTGGAGGAGGTGATCCCTGAATATTACTGAGCTTTCTAGGACCCTCTTTCCTTCAGATCCTTACCCTGTGGGACTCCACCAAGCAGATATTTGAAGAAGCCAAAGTGTGCTGTCCCAAAGTCCAGCTTTTTGCCCTGCTCTGTGCACTCAGGATCCTGAGCTCTACTGTTTTATGGTCACTGCAGCCAAGGCTGCCGTTGAACTTCACATCCATGATAAGACCCTCCTTGTTGGTGAGTATGAAGTCCAGCAGAATACCTCCCTCGTTTCTCTATCACTTGTGTCATCGACGCTGTCCAGGAACCTCCTGGATTTCCTGTGCCCTTCTCTGTTGCCCCTCCAGCAGATATCAGGGTGATTAAAGTGCCCCATGAGGACCAGGGCCCGTAAACGAGAGGCTGCTTCTAGCTGTCCATAGAAGGCCTCATCCACTTGTTCTTCCTGCCCAGGGGGCCCATAGCAGACACCCACTACCTTGTCACGCATAGCGGTCTGCTCTGTAACCCTTACTCACAAGCTCTCAGCTGGCAAGCAGCAAACTTCTCAAGACAACAGGTCTGGTTGGCAAGTGTGGGTGCGTCCATCCCATTCAGCAGGGAGTCTCCCACTGCTGTCACTTGCAGCTTCCTCCTGGTGCTTCTGCATGGCTCAGGGTCAGGCAGCCCAGATGCTTCTCTTGACAGCACACCTTGTTCCTCCTCAGCTTTGAGGGCAGCGAACCTGCCTCGGTATTCACCTGCCAACCATGTTCAGGCAGTTGACGTGTTTCAGCTGTAGCTCCTACAGAGGGTTCCACTCCTTCCAGCCCTGTGTTGTCTGATGCTGTGGGGCCTGGAAAGGCAGGAGGAGCGTGGGCACACAGGCAGCGTGGTGGGGGTCCGTGTGTCCTGGTGCTCCATGCTGCCTCATCGAGCAGCAGGTGTCAGGGCTGAGCTCAGCTTTTGTGTGCTGGCCATACTCATGAGACATAGGGTGGTTACATCCACAGCACTGAGTGCTGGGGCAACTGAGCTGGGAAGAAACTGGTGGAAGGGGAGAGAAAAAAGGCCTGAATCTGAGTTGAATCACCTCAACCTCAGTCAACCTCAAGTTGAGGCTATAACTAAGCACCATGATGAAAAAGCGATTTGAAGCCTCCCACTGTTCTTGCTTTTTTTCCTGGTTTTAAGTATTTTCCCGGGGGGAGGGTAAGGGGGCAAAGTATTCTTTTATCAGAAGACTATTACACAAGGCTCTGTTCTTGCTTTTTTAGTCCCAGAGCCTTCTGAATGCATCTAACGCAAGCTTTTCTGATTAAAAGGATGGTGTTATTAGAACAGAAATGCACCGGAGATGGGAAAGGCACCAACTTGTCTAATGGTGGATACTTATACTGAAAACAGACTACCGTGAAATCTATCACTGTTTGCCATGGTTTTTGTTTTGGCCTTACAACACTAGTAGATTTATTTTTCTTAGAAAGCAGTGTGTGTTTTCCCATGAACTTTGTTGATTTCCACCCAAATATTCATTGATTATTACCCTTCCGTATATATCCACTTCAAGTGGAACAACAGGTATATTCATTCAAACCTCTGTAATAACTTCAGATAAATCTGTGACATCAAAAAAAAGATTGTATAGAAAAATAAAATTTGCTAGACTAAAAGTTGCCCAGGTAATACTGATGATTAGCAAACCTAAGCAAGGAGATCTACAGAAGTGTAACACGGTTTTGCACAGCTTTCAAACATCTGGAGTCTTGTTTTGGCTGGAGCGCATTGAAAACTGTATGCAGTGCTTTCCATCAGGAAGTACCTTGAAGAAGTCTGCAACCCCAAAGTACTAGCTTTGTGTGTAGCAAAATGTACCAACATTATCTATGTTCAAGTACTTCACAAAGTGATTTGTTTTGTTCTTTGGCCCCAGCCTCCTTCCTTATACAATTTCAGGTCTTGTCCTCTTTAGCTCTAGCCTCCAGATTCTTCTCTTACCCTAGTTGTCTCTTCCCCTTTGCTTCCTTTGCTCTCAGCCCTGGCCCCAGGACATGTCTCTGTGTAAATATTGGTATCATCTCTTTACCTCCCAAAAGGTCTATATCTTCCTTTTTCATATCTCAAACATCTTTGTTGCAATTTACCCTCTCTTCTTCCAGTTCAGCTCCTGTGTCATCTGCATCTGAGTGGGCTATCTGCACACCAGGAGAGGTGGTACAGGGTACGTGAGGAAAAAGCAAATCACTTTGCATAAACATCTAAAAATGTACACATCTACAAATGAGCTAATCAACCTGCAGTGAATTTATAGTTAGCAGAGATTTAGCCAATGGGGTTTTGGATCATGATTCATTTAATCTGAAAGTAAAGGTCTCTATTTGGTTAAATGAACCTCACTTGTGTACCTAATTTCAGTTATGAAGCCTATGGTTACAGTGACAACTGAAAGGAAAGCCTTGGTCAGCCTCAAAGATTCTTACATGAAACGTGCTTCAGAAAGCTCATTCTTTACATATCAGCCAACGGACACTAATGAGTTATTTGCAAAGTGCAAATCAGACTCACGATTTGATCAGGTGTGACAGGCATGATACCAATACATGTATACCTGACAGTAGAGGAATCCTTGGCAAATAGTCAGGCATTTTTTTAAAAAGCTAGAGACACTGAAACTTTTGAACAGGTAGGTTGTGTATGTGTATGTGATGGGTTTTATTTTATTTTTTTCACTTTCTAAGAAAGCATTGTATTTTGAACTAAAGGTAAATATGCTGTTGAGAAAAAAATCAGCCTCTGCCTGATCCCAAACAACTTAGATTTTCAATGCAAATGATCTTCATCTGTTGAAATCATCATGAGTGACTGAAAGTAGTCTTGGGTAAACAAGGAAGCATTATGCAACTCTTTAAATACAGGTAGCTTTGCCGCATCAACCTATAATTAAGCCATCTCATAACTACAACCAAACCACTACAAACTTATCACATAAATGTTTAAACAGATCAAATAGGCCTATAAAGACCCATCTCTTTCCTCCCACTATAAGGAGGCTATAATTTGACAAGATCAAAGAGTATATGATGAGGTTTTATGCTCCACCTGTGCTCCAGAACACAAAAGCAGTTGGCACATTTTCCTTGCCACTCTAACACACAGTTGTAAGCTCACCTTATAACTTGGGTTTTGTTTTCTACACAGCTCAGGCAGTCACTACATTAGTAACAAAACTAAAGGGAAGAAGTTAAATGTGTAAAACTGATGTAAAGCAAATACAGGAAACCTTTAGATAATAATCAAAGGATACATGATTTTCTCATGCTACTGCTGAATTCTATAGTAACACAAAAGAGCCTTCACTGACGATCAATGGCTGTATGTGTTACTGAAAGTAAAATTTTAGTTGTTTCCTTGCAACATGGATTAACCAGTTGATAGCTAGAACTCCAGAGTGACAGTACTTTTAAGAGCCAGCAAGCATTTACACAACATAAAATCTTTTACGCTTAAAAATAGTGAAGGAAATAACAGTACCAAAATGAAAATTCAAACATTGTATCATTATGTGAGGTAGCTCTACAGAAAATCATAACCTCTATGGTGTTGTTAGCTTTATTAGTTTTTATCTATCTTACACAAATTGTATGGGAGAAAAAAAAAAGTTTGATAAAATATTAAGCCTCGTGTGTGGTATAGATTCAGGTCAAAAAACCCCAAAACTTTTTCTCTAACTAGTGATGTTTTGTATAACGAGATGGTTTCCTAGGATATCTGTCTCATTCATTTGTGTACTGGTGATGGTATAGCATGGATCACACTGGTCTGTAACATGATTATCAGGAAAAAAGAAAGCCTGGTTCACTCGTACCAGAAAAATAGTGACAGGAAGCTGCTAGAAATAGTTGTGTCCTCTTCATTCACTGTAAGGCTCACTTATCTTTGAATGAAGGCAGCTGTAAACATTGACTGGTGAAAGTCTCTCTCCCTCACCATTATTATTAAAATTACTCCATTTTGCCAAAGTCTGTTCTGAATTCTGCTGGATGTTTGCATTAACACCCTCTTTTGGTACTGCATTTTCACGTATCAGAGTGATGTATAGTTCACAATGTGAAAGATCTCTGAGCCACCACTTTTGGAGGAATATGCATTTCTGTTGAAGTACCCCACAAAATGCTTTAAAAAAGTGAGTTCTGCTCTTTGGACTCCTTTTATAGTATTCACCCATTCGAATAGGAAGTGTGTGAGAGGACAGGCCAACTGAAACTCTTACTCAAGTATGACCTGTTGGCAGGATTGAGAGTTTCTGGCAGCAATATCTGCCTCATTTCTTGCATCTTTACCTGTTGCAAGGGTGCACGTCTCTACACCGTTCTCAGCTCTGCGCCCCGGCGAGGCAGCCCTTGCTGCTGAGCCATGGGCTGGTGTCACGAGAGGTGCCAAGCCCTGGAGAACAAGCCAGGCCTGCTCTGCTCTGCGTCGTGTTTCTGGAAGTGGGTTTGCAGGGAAGACCGAGTCCAGCCAGTGATGCAATACATACCTGCCAGAAGTGCAGCACTATAAATTTTCTGAAATTTGGCGCAGTTACAGAAAGGCTGGAACTCAGTCCTGAATATCATTTGACCCTAATGTCTCCTGTGACAGTTTGCTGGAGTAAACTCCAGTGGTGCCCTTCTGACAAATATAAATTTTGGAACTAATTTTCTAGACCTTTAAACACTTCCTATCTTTTGGGGGGAGGTATACATGCACATCATAATATATATCTAAAAGAAAAGGAAAATATTTAGACAGGATGAAGGTGCTATTTGATATGATTTTAACAGGGAAGATGAACCTTGCAAGCTGTCTGACAGTTAAGGAGTTCCAAGGCAGTTACTTCTGCTTGAACGATAAGAGGCGGTTTAATCGGTCAAAGCAAGGTAGGTGTTGTAATAAAATAAATTACAGTTTGATCAGTTGTTATTGCAACTGAAAAGCATGGTTTGATTTAAGCAGGAGATAGCCTGTGTAATCAGCTGATCCTGGAAGGAGCAGTTATGTTTTCAACTGCATACTTGTAGCAAGGTGTTGGACAGCAGCTATCAGTTTCATACACATTTAAGTACATAAAGACCTGTGAGTACAGAGACTGACAGAGCTGGCTGACAGAATACTCCCTTCCCTGCCATTTGTGCATGAATCTGTTAATGCTGCATTTTTACTGCTAACAAGGACCACAGCTACGACTGAAAGTTGGTTTCATTAATGATAGGAACACGAGTAGGGTAGAACAGAAACTGCAAAAGGCAGTCAACAAGAACGGGAACAGAACATCATTTAGCTATTAGTATAGAGTATAAATGGCCTATAATGCATGTAAATTCAGATAAAAAATGGAAGTATTAATGACTGTTTCTGACATTAGAATAACAGATCAATAGTCAGCACATCCATCCCAGGCTATGTAAAGTGTGCATTTCCTCTCTATGACCCATGATGTGATGGACATTGCAACAAAAACCAGCTGAATCATTCAACATTTATGCCTTAATAAGCGTCTACATACAATCTGTTTTAGAGAGAATGAGTTAGAGAGAATATTGATCAATATGTATTGTGAGAACAGACCTAACTTTGAAACCACGGTTTAATCTTTTACTGAAGGTAAACTGAAACATTTTTGCAGAAGTAAAATTTGGAATACTGCAAGACAAGACTAAAGTGGAGTAGAAAATGAGTTTGGAAATGATGTGTTATCTGCATAGATCTGTTTGGTTACAAGGGAACAATCATTCCCTTTTAAATCATTACTTAAAATCCAGCAGTTGGGCCATAGCAAGGTAGTGCTGGGAATTGCTAGCACAAGGTGGGTTTTCCAGAAGCCCCAAAGGTTAATCCAGCAGGAGCTATAGGAGTGGAGGGCTACTTTTGCATTAGCAAACCATCTGGCAGACCAGCACTGGGTGGGTAGGTTAAAGCACTTGGTGCCAAGGCCTCTGCTTACACACCAAAGATGCTTAGGGCAATTTCAGGTGGCTTCAGTCAAGATATAGCCTGGTTGCCTGACCTGAACGTCCCCTCCCTTCGATGAGAGGCTATTCAAAGGGCTGTTCACTGGCTGAAGCTCTGTATCTTTGGTAGGGGTTATGAGTGTGTTTGATGAACAGAGCTTTTGGCTGAGTTTCCTCCTAAACAAATCCAGTTTGCTGGTACCAAAGCTGGTCTGAGAACTGCCTGGGCATGCAGTAAGTGGGGATGACTGTGACATTCACTTCAAAATGCTCTAAAGCAAAATGCCAACATAGACACTGCTCTGATGACTGGAGCACTCTTGCCCAATGCAGGGATTGTATGACCCAGCGGCTTGTCAAAGGAATGTGAGATCTGGGATCTACTATAAGCCTCTCTTCTGTCTGACACAGTAAGAAACCACCCCTAAATTAATATTGCATGAGGTTCTTCATGGACTTCTTGTCAAATTTCACTAAATTTAGAGGTACATAGGGGTATAATATTTTGCTAGTTGCCTTCAGCAACAGCTACCATATTTAGCTGTGGCACTTCAAATGGTAAGACAGGTTCATTGCAATAAAAGCAGAAAGGAGACAGGTTTAATATTATAAAACATCAAGTGACAAATTTGTTGCTATCATTTAAGGCAAGGTCATATGCACCCCAGGGTGTGAAACTCAAATGCACAAGGAAAACAGGATTTGTTTGTCTGGAGCAACTAGTAAGTCTATAGCTGTGCAGGAACTAGTGAACATCTTGCTAGTGAAGCACAGGAAACTTTTGATGACATAGTAGGTGCAGAATCTGGGACAACTGATAGCATCATACTAAGAATGAAGAGAATATTAAAAGTAGTTAAGATCAAGGCAGAAGGCACATATCAAAACTATTTAGCTTAAATGTAGATAATGGCTGTGTGAATATGAGTTGTTCAAAACAATTTTCAAGCCAAGTTTCAAAAAAAAAAAAGTTGAAGCACTGCACCAACTACATCCTTGGACTTATATAAAAATTGTTATGATTTTAATGCACCAAGAAAGTAATTATTCACCTTTACAGAAGGAATACCATCTTCATCTCCTGGTGTTCTGAAATGAACACTTTCTATTTGTCTAAATGGTATTTCTGATTTGTTTGTCTTTGAGATTTGCATCAACTACTCCTTTCCCTTCCAGGCAAGTACAGAAAAGGGGAAGGCTATGAGAGGAAATGAGCAGAGACAACATGTATTCCAGCCACCCCTTCAAAATGCTAAAATTCCTAGTTGCTCAATGAATAAAATTTCTGAAGAGACAAGAGAGACAAGAAAGATGAGACAAATATATTTAAAAGTATTGCTTCCACCTATTCATCCATCAGCAGGTGTACAAATATCCTATTTACATCAACTTGTTTCTTAGTCTCTATTTTGGTCATGCAACCTGTTTTAAAAGCAAGCTGAAATTCATACATCTGTTCATGAGGTTTGCTACCTGATGTGATTTGACACTGTTACTGAGTATTGCTCTGCTGCTACAAGGCAGTCTCCTCTTACTGTCTGAACATGTCTTACCAAGATGATTTAATTGGCTCTCAACAAAATTACTATGATAATAAAAATTCTCAAAGAACAATGATGGCAAAATTTCCTGCAACAATGACTCAGTCATGGACAAGATCAAACATAAATGCAATAGAAGAAGAGAGATGTTGAGCAACTAAAGCTGACTACTGCCACATGAGTCACTCAGTAAAGCTAATTTTGCCAAAAGTCATATGACTTTGTAGTTTACTCTCCTGGAAAGTAACATTAAAACACAATGACCTGTGAGGCAACAGGGCCAACACAATTGTCAGAAAATCATATTTGAAAGGAATGTTAAACTATAAGGAAAACTTCAGTGAACACCTGGAAGCAGGAGTTCAGAAGTTGGGGGGGTGGATCTTTATTTTAGCCTGTTTAGGTACAAATCATCAACATAACCTCTATTTCTTGCTTGTAAAAGTTCTTTGTTCTTCCATTGTATCTTTTTCATTGTCCTGTTTTTGGCCCTTACCTTGAAGAGTGAAACACACAGCAAGACACAGCCCATAGGATCAGAATAGCCATAGTTGAGTATAAATTCCCCTGAAACACATGCAGTGTGGACGCTGCTTCTCAGCATCAGTTGGGTTGCTCTACAGATCTGCTCCTATTTGTCTGCACTCTGCTATGTAGATGGAACTGCTATGATGTCACTTATTTTCCGCACTTATTTTGGTCATATCAAGTGCATTCCCAAATACTTTATGATGTTCATATGGAAAATAATAAAATTGTAGTATAGTAGCTATCAGAGGAAATGCAGACTAGAAGCAAAAGAAACAGTGGTAAAAATGCCTCCCGAGGATAAGTAGTAACCCTTGAGGTTCACAGGAAAAGTGAACCAGGATGGAGTGCATAGACTTTACTGCTATCTAATACAAATGCAGGGAAGAGCAAATTGGCAGCACTTCTTGCACTTTAAGTTTTGTGCCTTTCAGACTTGCAGCATTCATCTCTTGGGAGAGAGAATCTCCCAATGAATTTGCATCAGTAAGAATAGCAGGGTAAAGCACCAGGAGCTACTTTGCTGGGTGTGGAGCACATGTCCTGCCACAGACCAGGCAGGTGTCAGTTCTGCTCTTGGCTGTGGGTGAAGAGCTTTCTGCAGGGACAAAACAACATGGGCTGTTTTGTCCTAAAATTGCTGGAAGGTCACCTGCTTCATGGATTTAATGGTAAGCAATGTTCAGTTTTACAGTGGCCAGTCACCTTTTCACAGACACATGCCCATCTTAAACAGCAGTGTTTCAGGAACAGATTTTTTACTGGGTTACAAACAGTTAAACCTTCTAAAAGGAAGAAATAGAAACACTTTGCAAATGCACAAAAACCATTTACATTGTGCAAAGGGAGCAAGATTTTAGCTAAAGCCAAAGGCAGCTTTGTATTGGTTGTCATTTCAGTCCGGTGCACTGACTGTCTCTATATAAAACAGAGATAGTGTTGTAAGCAGGAGTGCTACTATTGTAATGGGGAATATACACATACTACACAGGTCTTACTGAAAGATTTGCACTCTGAAAGATGTATCAAGTTCTCTTGAAATCCTCTAGTCTGCATTGATACCCTCAATATTCAAATTCTTATTTCATTCTCAGGGATAAACCAGTTGGTAACTTTTCTGTCAAGGCACAGAACTTAGAGAGAAACCCAGGGGTTTACATTGGAGAAACACTGTCATAGTCACCCTAGTATAATCTGTAGTACCTCTGGGCAGATTGTTCTTCTCAGTGGTTTGGGATTTTGGAGTTCATTTATTATGATAATTTAGGTGACTCTTACAGCCTGCTCCCTACTTTTAAACCCATTTGCTTAGCTGGCAACAAATACTGATTTTGTTATATATTCCTTCAGCCACCAAAGTTGCTCACCTTTAGTTAAATATATGGTTGCTTACACAGTGAAGTACTTTAATACAGACAGAAGGAGACCTTTCTCCGATTCCCCATTTTAATGTAGTGTAACTTGTCTACAGTCTATTCAATAACTGGTTTTATTATTTTTTTCTGGCTGAGATGTCTTTTGCCAAGGTGTTAGTCTAAACTATTCTAATTGCATGAAAAACATTAGGAAAGGAACTGACACCACTGAAATGAAGGTTGGAGTAAAAAAGTATAATGGTGCTACATGCTGGAGAAACACTGTTTATGCTCTTTAGATTGCAGCAGATGTTTTTCTTTACCTCAATCTTTTATTCCAGTAAAAGGGCTGGTACCAGCCTTGTAGCCAAAGACTTCAGTGTCTTAAGTTACTCCAGTTAACAGTAAGACTCATAGGTCAGATGTTCACTGTGCCTAACCTATGCAAGCAGAGAGTGGATGAGAAGAGCCTACAACACAAAATATATTTTCTAAAGAAGTTGTGCTGGTCTTGGCTGGCATAGAGTTAGTTTTCTTCACAGTAGCTGGCATGGGGCTATGGTTTGGATTTGTGCTGAAGACAATATTGATAACCCAGGGATGTTTCGTCCCTGCTGAGCAGGGCTCACCCAGAGCCAAGGGCTTTTCTACTTCTCCCCCCACCCCACCAGCGAGGAGGCTGGGGGGGCACAAGGGGTTGGGGGGGACACAGCCGGGACAGCCGACCCCACTGACCCAAGGGAGATTCCAGACCACAGGACGTCATGCTCAGTGTGTAAAGCTGGGGGAAGAAGAAGGAAGGAGGGACGTTCAGAGTGATGGCATTTGTCTTCCCCAGTCCCCATCAGGTGTGCTGGAGCCCGGCTGCCCTGGAGATGGCTGAACACCTGCCTGCCTGTGGGGAGTGGGGAATGATTTCCTTGCTTTGCTCTGCTTGTACATGTGGCTTTTACTTTCCCCGTTAAACTGTCCTTAACTCGAGTTTTTGCACTCCTACCCTTCTGATTCTCTCCCCCATCCTGCTACAGAGGAGTGAGCGAGCAGCTGTGTTAGCTGCCTACTGGAGTTAAACCATGCCAGAAGTGAACCAAAGAAGCATTTGATTGAAAGGTGAAGGACAGCATTATCAGATGTACAACACTGCCTAACACAGTTGGCTGCTTCTCCAGTCAACAGATGTAACAGCACCGCAGTATTCCACCTGAGTTTTATCATATGATGCTATTTTTTATGCTGTTTCTTTTGTGTACTCATAAAAGTACAAATATTTGCATTCATCTTACAATGGAAAATGTAACTTTTTTTCTCAGAATGATAATTATAGTTTTTGTAAAACACTTATTCACAAACTTCATGTTTCTTAATTTGTTTCATGTTACTGTAAAGGTATGGAATTTTTCTGTATTTCAGCTGAGTTCATCTGTATTTTTGTTTTCCTAATATTCATATGTGATAACCGAGTGTCTTTACTGCATTGATTTCATAATTATACAAGTTTCAGCAAGCCATTAATATTTTAATTTTAATATTCTCACAAATCTGTTGCAAGCTGTTTTTCTCCAAGCTCACTTCTCAATTGATTACCTAAGAAATCTTCTATAGGTAAGAACTGGATTAAATCACAAATTCACTTTAAAGAAAAAAAAAAATATGTAAATCTAGCCGCATATACTTACACACACAAAAACCTCCTACCAATTCATGCATAAAGAGCATGTAGTATTTCCAGAACTGACTTCCACTGGAACTAGCCCTTCAAGTTTTCTCCCCCAAAAGTCATAGAAAACCATTAGAATTCCATCTTTAATGCATTTGTGTTTATAGAAGTGCTAAAAAGGTTATCTAGCTACAGGCTGTATGTATTCTTGGCCTAACTTAAAATCACAGCATAAAGATACTGAATCAGTTTTACCGCTCAATGTACTCCACAACAGTCAGCATGGAGAGCTTGGAAGTTTTCTTTCTTCTGTCCCACAAACTTCTACTCCTACATTTCCCTCTCCCCAGCTGTCAACCCCCTGGGAAGGAGTTTAGCTGAGCTTTTTCAGTGTTTCTTGAAGATCCTAAGAGCAACTATTTCAGAATCATTGAGAGAGCCTGGAAAACTTGGCTCCTCCTGCAGAAAGTGCATGTCCTGAAGCTCTATCCTGTTCTTCTTGTCAGTAGAGCTCCATCCTGAATGTATCTGCTGATCTTAAATATTGTAGTAGGCCACACGAAGACAGGCTCTCCCTTATGCAATTAGTTCTGAAGCATTTTATGTTTTACACAAAGAAGAAAACACTGCAGTTACATTAAGGAGGATGGCAGAGGCAACAGTTAAAGCTATCTTGTTTCAAACTATAAGACCAACAGTAGTTGAAAACAAGCAATTTCATTGCTCATAATAAGGAGTTTTATGCTTCATCTTTTAAAATATTTGCAGTCGATTTTAGAGACACAATACGGGACTACATTAACTACTAGTCCAGTCTATAACATGACTCAGTTGACATTTCGACTCCGATTCTGCCTATCAGGCCAAAGTAGAAGATCTTGCTGCCACACAGGAATCCATGGTTGAATAGAGGAATAAATCTCATCTTACACCCAATCTTTTACTGATTCTGGCATGGTGAGTTATAATAGAAACTTGTGGGACTCAAACTGCACCCAGAGAAATTCTTAATTGCTTTCTTTGAGAAAAAAGGGGTAAAAAAGGGAAGGAGAGCAGGTGCAAGAATTAGTACCTAGACCACCATTTCCAGGAAAATGATGTAATAAAATAGGTTCAGCACTCTCCATGACTGAAATGACATGGCTGAGAAAAGAGGAGGAGGATATTGCATGTGGATTCACAAAGGAAAGAACCTATAAAGGTTCTTACCAGTTCTGTTAACTATTTAAGCTTTTTGAGTAATCATAAAAATATATCTTCCTGGTTTACCTCCCTCCATATTTCATTGCTTAACTTTAATATTAAGTTTCATTTCAGGGCTTTTTTCTTATGACCAAAACATACATTAGAAATAGCGTGCAGCTATGAAGATAACATACTTATCCCTCAAATTCTAGGACAGCATTCAGGACTCAAATATAACAGGTTATAAGTTATACACCACTCACAGACAGATAATCTATGAGCCACAGAAGGCAAAGAACAATTGTGTTAGGCAGAATTATATGCATTTAGTGAAGGAGGACATCAAATGAGGCTTCGATCATAAAAATAGTCATTAGCATGGTTTCAAACCAAAAATACAAACCAAGCATACAATAGAATCTTGTGTGCTTATTAAAAATGAAATTTAATTTGCCTGCTTGGAATGAAAATAAAAAATTATCTTGAGCTACCTCTGAAATTGCAGTGATTTTAAATAGACTCAAATGGTGATCTGGAGTCACATATCAGTAAGCAGTGAAGCACAGCCTTTGTGCAGTCCGGCCCAGCCAGCGGGTGGTTTGCGGGGTTTTATATGCGCTGCAAGAGTTGGCCTCAGGATGGCACCATACGATGGCAGTACAGCGAGAGTTTAAAACACCTGTTCCAACCCCAAACTGCTTCCTGGGCTACTGCAAACGAGCGAAATGCACACTAAACACTGCAGTAACTCTTAAACTGCAAAAATCTTTACAAATCCTTTTAGGATGAACTAGAATTAAAAGACACTACCATGTCCAGATAAAGTGATTTATCCATTTTTGTTTACAGACTGCTATTTCAGTTTCTAAGCATTCTGGTTTTCATAGTTATATTTACTGCATGTTTGGCTACTATATACTTAATTGTTGATAGATGATAAAGGAGCACAGAGTCAGTTGGTCAGGATTACCCTTGGACAGAAAAGAAGCCAAAACCAGAAAAGAAAGGTTAAAAAGGCAGCAGACAAGGGCACATTGCTCAGCTTCGAAACTCATCCCTTCTCCATCGCAGCTCCCAAGCCTGCCTTCAATCAGGTAGCAAAATTACAGCCTGTTTTCCTTCCTGTGGCCCATTTTGCTTTTCCTTTTGAAACCTGAAATTTTCGAAATGGTGCCAGGCACAGCTGCACATGGAAAGCAAAGATTTCTGCTAGAACCGGTCTCTGCCTTCAAGCATGTCCTGCCCTGCTAAGCCGTAACCTTGGGCTTGTGTGGGTGGAGCAGGTCCCAGAGCGCAGCAAGTGCGTCTTGAGTTGAAGAAATTACTGTTTAAAGAAAGCACAGAAAATTTGGGGTGGTGGGATAGCAAAAGAAGGTCATTGGAGATGGTAACTCCTTATAAGTCTGAGCAGAAATACCTCTAAGGTCTCAAGAAGAGGGTCTTTACTGGAAAAGTGCTCTCTGTAGACGTGAGCAGGAAAAGCTCAGGTTTGCACTTTGCAGCCGGTTGCGTTCAGCCATACCCTACCCCAACAGAACCATTTGCAAGACACGAGAGTCAACAGTAGTTTATCTTCTCTGTTTGTCCCGGTTACTGTGTACAGCAATTCCTTTGCATTTTGCAGCCTGTGCTGCCATCATGTGGCGTGTTAGGTAGGTGTTCATTCATTGAAAAAGAAGAAAAAAAAAAATCATATGTTTTCCACCATTTCTTTCTTCCCCTTCCATTTGCTGCTGGCCCAGCACTGCCTGTCAGGAGAGAGACTCAAGACTTGAATCCCTGTAGCGCCTTGGAGTTTTCTTCAGATTCTTTCCTGGCTTTGTCCTTTGCTTGCAAAATCAGAAGAAAATCCAGCCTGTCATGCCGGTCAATGCTTGCTAACTGGTAAAAGTCACAGAAACTTGTGAGCCTTTGGCATTGTGAGTGGTTCTCAGCTTCCCTGCAAAGCCTTACTTACATACTAGTGACCAAAAGGTAATGAAAAGAAAGTTTAAGTCTTCTACTAATCACCTTTTTTTCACCTATGATGAAGGAAACTTCTGCAGTTATTTTGTAGTAGAGTTTCACTTTCTATGTCAGTTTACATAAACGGTATGTCCTTTTCACTGTTTTCATAGCAGAAATTGGAAAAAAGTCTTCTCTTGACCATCCAAACCACAAAAGAGAATTGCCTACAGTGTTTTGTCTCATGCCTCAGTAGTAAAATGAGAGGACTTCCTATTTGTAGAAAAATAGACACCAAGAAAACCATTTTAAGAGGATTTTAGCAATTCATTTCAACTGTGACCAACTAAACTAACCCATCTCCAGTATCTGTTTTCTATCTTGGTATATTCCATGCATATTGCTAAGTACAAAATTTAATGCAAATCCCACTAAATGCAGTGAGAAGATCACATAAATTACATAAATAGATCATATCTCCTGTGGTCAGGTGGTTTCTTTGCTGGTTAGACAACAGGAGTTGCTAAAATTAATTTCTTAAGTGGAGAAAGAGAAAACCCAAATCATACATGGCACATGGGCTGTGATCAAAATGCTTAAAGTCATATAAGCAGCTTTTGCTTTTCTATTAAAGCGATAATTAAATAGCCAAGCACTTTTCATTAAACCCCCAAATTTCTAAGCAGCAATGAAAAGCTAACTACAAAACAGAACTCTGATTTATTTTGTACAGTTTTATCAGTATGATGACATATGGTTCCACTTTACATCTAGAGCCTGCAGAGTCTTTCAAGTGGAAGGTTTTGTTGGCTTGGTCTAGCTGGCATTTTTGGACCCCCTTATGGGGTGTTCTGTTTACATGCAACAATGGTTGGGATGGATGCTGGAACCTCACAACACTTCCCTCTTCTGGGGTTTAGGGCAAGCCCCAGACCCCTGGACACACCAGTCTCCTGCTCTTTCTTTCCATGATGATCTGATTTCCATGCTAAGGAAACTTTGACCCACAGCATATGTGAGAGCTGCAGAGTACTTTGACCAAATCCTGATCTGAGTAAGTAGCACACAAAGACCTTAATTGGTCCCTACTTCTGGATGCTAGGAGCCAAAAAATTAAGTGCATTGCAATGGCTCACCTGTAAATGCCTGAATTAGATTTAGTCTTCCAGCAGACCCAACAAATCCACAGGATTAAAACATGTGTGAGGAAAAGGGGGTTGGACTGCAGCTTTTACTACCTGACTCTTGTAGGGACTTCTGTCATTATTTAGGTCTAGCTCTACCTAAAGTTTTAGGTCCATTGAAGTAAAATTTCTGTTTGTAGCTGTCAAGTAATATGTGAACAAAAGCAAAAAAAAAAAGTGTTTCTAGAAGATGCCTTCATTGTCTTAGTATTAAGATCTTATGGGAAGTTCTAATATATTTCTTAATGGAACTTAGCAAGAAGAAAATATGGCCCCAGAAGTTATTTTCTACTTGTTAGAAAGGTACAACTGAGCTGAAGTGACTATTCCTGTTGTCCACTGGAACTGGTAAATTGGCTCTTGCAAAGGTCTTTCCCGACTTCATCTGTTATGTTTAGACAAATTTTCTCATCTTTCAAATAGATGCTGAATGTAATAAACATCATGTTAACAGCTTGAGTGTAAAAATGCAGTCACCCTATCAACTCTAAATACTTAGCTACGATCATTTCAAAGTGTATTTAATTTCCTTCTGCAAGAAAAATATACTATCTGCATTAAAAAATCAATGTGAAATGAAAGGAGTAAACAACAGCTTGCAAAATAAATATCATGAAGTAATTCCCCACCAAAGCTTCAGTAATTACTATATGGAGTAAGCTGCCCTTAATACAACAACTAATTAATTTTTCCAAATGAATTATGCAAGCCAATATTTTTTCTTCATTAATGTTTTGTTGGAGTCATTACGTTCCATTAATGAATAACAAAGAAGCAATTGGAATTTTATTCTAGCTGATGTGTGCTAATGTGCTTAACTTGAACTAAATGTGTTTCCAGTACGTAATCAAATTTGAATCAATCAAATCAATTTACCACTGAAAGTCCTTTTGGAGCTGCAGCTGTTTTATATGGATGTCTCTTCTCAGACAAAAATACGGACAAAACCCAAAAGACTACATGGCTCTGGAACGTATAACATTGTAATTAGAATTGAATCTGATTTTTGTTAGAAAGATACTGTTCCCACTTCAAGCTCCATTATAAGTCGAAGTGGCTAAATTATTTCCTAGGAAGAAATCATATAATGAATTTAGATTTCATAAAGTTTTGAAAGCTTTATGAATTCTAGCTGATTTCTTTCTTCTTTTTTTTTTCCCCCCTCACAAAGTAGCAGAGAGTGAATAAATCAGCTGATGAAATAACTGAAACTTATGCAGCCTATATATTTTTGCCTACACAGTATTGTTTTCAGGGATGACCAATTCATTTAAAAATTGATCAACAATGACCAGTGTGTATTATTATTATTGGCAATTTTCATGAATGCCTTTCTTCATGGGGTTCTAAGGAGTGATATTATAATTACCTCATCAGAGGATACAGAAAAGATGTTTTTAGACTTTCATTGGAGGTGCAGAGTAATAAAACAAGATGTAATGGACTGTGGTGGGTTGACCCTGGCTGGACACCAGGTGCCCACCAAAGCTGCTTTAACACTCCCCTCCTCAGCTGGACAGGGGAGAGAAGATACAATGAAAAGCTCATGGTTTGAGATAAGGACAGGGAGAGATCACTCAGCAATTACTATCACTGGCAAAACAGACTCAACTTGGGGAAAATTGATTTAATTTATTACCAATCAAACCAGAATAGGATAATAAGAAATAAAACCAAATCTTAAAACACCTTCCCCCAATTCCTCCCTCCTTCCTGGGCTCAGCTCCACTCCCAATTTTTTCTTGCTCCTCCCTTCCAGCAGCACAGGGGGACGGGGAATGAGGGTTGGGGTCAGTTCATCACACATTGTCTCTGCTGCTCCTTCCTCCTCAGGGTCAGGACTCCTCACACTCTTCCCTGCTCCAGCGCGGGGTCCCTCCCATGGGAGACAGTCCTCCACGAACTGCTCCAGTGTGGGTCCCTTCCAAGGACTTCAGTCCTTCAGGCACAGACTGCTCCAGCACAGGCTTCCCACGGGGTCCCAGCCTCCTTTGGGCACCACCTGCTCCGGCGTGGGGTCCTCCTCGGGCTGCAGGTGGAGATCTGCTCCCCTGTGGACCTCCCTGGGCTGCAGGGGCACAGCCTGCCTCACCGTGGTCTTC
>JANZLQ010000029.1:5959101-5975078 GCA_026212715.1 Elanus axillaris | reverse complement strand
TCACTCTTTCTTCCTATCGCATGCCACTTTATGGGCAAAACAATAAAGTTTCACTGTTTGAAGCATAACCCCTGTGGTGTGTCTGTCTTTGATTTTTTGCACTTCGACATCACAGCAAACAAACCTTTCCATCACGTGTCCATCAAGTGGACCGTGACAGATACCTAACCTGCTATTAAAACTGAAAGCTGAAGCTCACAGGACTGAATGCGATTCGTTGTGCTACGTCATTAATCTTTATGAGAAAAATGACTACAAAGTTCTGTGGGGAGGGGAAAGCTATTACTTAATGAGGTATAAAAATATTCCCATAGATATTTCAGAAAGCACTGCACATAAAGCTGTCTGCATAAAGCCCTGGATGGTACAAACAGCCCAGTCAGTGGTGCACTTTTAAACTGTAGGAGTTATTTTTTAATTTTTGACTCTGTCCCCGTCACTGTTTAAGATTCCTTGTTCACGTACTATCTACATTGTTAAATTGCCTGCAACTCCAGAGCAGTCAGGCAGTACTCAAATTAAGCCACAAAGTAATTAGTTTTCAATCACTGAATATTCACAGCTCAATTAAATTATTTACAGAGATGTAGACAATTCTGCAGCAAAGACAAACATTTCTATTGACACTCCCCCAAACTGTAAAATAAATATATCTTGATGTGAAGATAAAACAGCACTTAGACGTCTCTTCTATTAAAAACCTTTTGCTGCCTCTCCTATTTCAATGTAGAGGTTAACTGTCTGTAAGTTATGATATGCATACTCATACCTTTACAATAAAAGGGGGTCAATAATACTGAGGGGGTCAAAGGGGGGGTCAAACAATACTGAGGTCAATGCACCCATGTTGTTCTTCACTTTGTGGCTGCTGAAAAGTACAAGGACACAGGTAAGTGAGGTAGTATTCAGAGCTGGTAGTATTTAAAGCTGTACTGAAAGAAGAACTTTACTTGAAATTTTGTTGGAAAACAACAAAAATATTCATTTAGACAAATAAGAAAGTGTAGGCAAGAGAAGAATCAGCCTTATTCCAGTTCAACTCCACCAGCTTTAATGAAGCTAGCTCCAAATGAAGTGGGAAGTCTGTCATGTTTTGATTTTCATTTACTTGTTTTATGGACACTTATACTCCATTGCCAGAGATCTGTCCCCATTAGAGAATGGCAGTTAAGGCCCAATTCTTCAGAGTCACCTGGCATCTCTTAACTCTATCGGTACTTTTGATACTCTGCAAAGGGTTACAGTGTAGACACCCAAATTAGCAGAGACTTAAGCCTGTTTAGAAACACAGATTCTCAATATTTGAGAGATTGGAATTCAGCAGTTCTATTCCTTGTTAAGAAATAAAATATTTCTGAAGATAGTGTGGTTTTGGACAGGTAAGTAAATCAGGTCAGACCTCAGTTAGAAAGATTACCTGAAGATAACACCGCAGCTACAAAACACTAGCAAACAAGAGCCCAATTCCACAGACATCAGCCATAGTTAAATATAAATGTGTTGCTTTACACAGCTTAACATTTAGACTCAAAAGGCTAGTTACTGCTGAAATAGAGGCTGGTAAGAATGTTAACGGGAGTTTTGTATTGATGAGTAAAGAAGGAAGGTTTGAGTGCTCATTCAGTATTAAAAAACAAATGGTAACCAGAAATACAGAAAACGAATGCCCAGATAATAGTATAGATGTATATATACCCATACACACACATAAAAGGGAAAGAAATAAGACAGTAATGAAGTTACCATTATTATCTTTACCAGGTTATTAATAGCAGGTTATTATAGACTGAAGTTTATTGTAAAGTCTATTGTTCCAAATACATCTCAGAGTATTTCATAAATTAAGAAACAGAACAAACACAACCATCACTCTCCTTAACACAAACCACAAATAGTCCTTGAAGTCAGAATCTCTTTTATAGAGAGAAAGTACAGGTAGAGTTATGGCAATGATATGAGATTTGCTTCTTTCAGAAAGGACTCCAAGATCTGCCTTTTGGTGGAAGGAGAGAAAGAAAAGAGGCCAGACTCTATGCAGCGCATTCAAGAGAGTGCTCCGTTCCAGCGCTTGATCTACTACAGGCTATGAGCTAGGTAAGATCCAAAGTCTCAGTCGGGAACTTGAATGCTCGTTCTTTCATCCCTCAGGCATTTAGCACTACATCCTACCAAACTGCACTCTGCTGTAGCTGAATGTCTTGCTGTCACATTTACTGACTCTGCCAAGACTATTTGTAATCTGCTAGTCAAAGCACAGCAGCTCATCTATGAGCAACACAACAGTTGCTTTTACCGACACATGTGTCAACAGCAGAAACATCTCTTTAAGGCTAAAAGCCATGGTCTCCTCCTTGCTGCCTTAAATTAAATTAAATTAAAAACAGAACACATTTTATCTTTCTTGTAATAAGCACAAGAATTTATTTACAAAGGAAATTAAATCGAGCAGATAACACAAATGAATGCTACAGAATTTGGGAAATAAAGCATCATTGCCCTTTCAGTCTGGGTCAGGGAAACAACTTTTTATGGAATCCAGCATTTGCTCTTTAAAAGAATTTAAAAGAGGGAGTACAACTCACCTCTTTTCCAGCTGCAGTCAAAATCATCTACTACATCATCATATTATTGACTCACATGTACAGCAAGTCACATATTTTGAAGACTCAAAATATTTTTGAAGCTCAGTTTGAAATCCCATTTATTTGTTTTTCTGTTTCACCAGTTAAAATCCAAGTCTGAGAAACACAAGCTATTCCTGTAATTTAATGGATGAAGACAGAAGCATTTACTGTGGCACTCAGTGGACACATTAGTGTATGTAAGGCATATTTTGCTGTTAATTAACCTCATGGAGAGATGAGAGAAAATGACCCAACAGCACAGATTTGACTTTTACTTATTTTTGTCTTGGTACATTCCCTCACTTGTGTTTTCTCTCCCCTGCCCACAGCCAGCCATATGCTGCCATTTTTCACTACCATTTTATTGTAAACAGCTAACCCCCAAAAATGAGGAAAAGGGCATGGAAAGATAGTAGTTAGCATGTCCCAGATAATAATTATAGACCTTTTATTTCTGCTGCCACTCTGATAAAAAAACCCCAACACTCTACTTCACTTGTTTCAGGGAGAAAATTGAAGCCTTCCTCCTCCTACAGCAGTGGTTTCTTGTGACTGGCAATGCTGATGCATTCATTACCACTAATGCAGGCAGTTAAAGGTCAACACGCTTGAATGCTAACATAGCTCAGGCTTAATTTAAAAGAAATAATTTGAACAGAAGATCTAAAAAAAGACATTAGGTGTTTTCATAAATAAACACTGAGGAGTTCAGAAGTAATTAAATGTAAGCACAGATATGACGAAGACAACACATCTATAAGCAACAGATAAGCAAAAACTAGCATAGCAAACATCTTCCAATAGGTGAACATCTGCCTTTATCCTTCAAAGCATCTGAAAATTTCTGGTCTTTTCTAAGTCTTGTCTGTCCCTTATTGAGTATGCATCTCAGGTCAAATAATGTATTCCCAGGGAAAGAAAATTATCATATAGAAAACATTACTTCAGGGAATAAAGCAAAATGTGAACTAAGGCCAGGGTATAAAACCTTTTAATTCACAAAAACGTAAGTGCACATCACTTGTTTCCAAAGACTGGTGAAGGAGAATGATTATCGAGCTTTTTTTATATCAAATGCCTTCTGTTCTGCCTATTAACATTCCTACTATTTTCTAAAATACTGTATTTGCCTTTAACTCTAAACAAGAAAGAAAGAAAGAAGCAGCACCAGCTAGATGCATTTGTTAACCACTCTCTATCAAGTTCTAGCACCTGTAATAGGACAAATATGTAGTGCTTGCTTTGAGAGCTTTCTGGATGGAGCCCCCCATCTGGATTCCCCCCATTGCTCTCTGACTTGCTGCAGCCTCCAGTCATTAACCAACTAGTCACAGCTTTTTTCGCCTCCATTACACCATTGGGTACAACTATATGAACAGCAAAAATGGTATGAAGATTGCTCTTATTTGCTAATTTCTTAGGTTAGTAGCAAGAGATGATTAGAGAAGTTCACTTTTCCTCTAAAGACCCTAATTCCCTGGTATTTTCCTTTATACTTTGTTTCCTTCTTGCTTTGTTGTCATTGCTCCTCTTCCCACCTGCCCAGGTTCTTGTCTGTTACTAGCTGTGTTAGAGGTACCTAATGGTGAAGAAGATGAGAGAGAAGGCACTAGGAAGAAAAAGATATCAGAATAATAAGTTTATGTCAGACCAAAAATTTTTCCTGCTATCCTCTAGAACCCTCTAGACAGCACTTGAACACATGCTTAGCATTTTATATATACAGGTGTCTGGTTATTGGCTCAAAGCTTCAGTAATCATAGCTTCCAGGCAGAGACCTCAAAGAAGTCAGCATTAAGAGGAAAGAAAAAAAAACCACTATACAGAACCTGAAGTCAGGTTGAAACTTTCATTGAAAACTTTCTCTTCATGAAGGGGTAAAAAAGTCCACTGCAGCTAGCCATTATCAAATAAAGCTTCTGAGCAGAGACTTTTAACAAACCTGTTAATAAATGCAATACAGGCGCCCTAGACAGAGCTACTTAAGAAGGGGCTTGCCAGACTGATTCGGGGTGTATGTCCTGCAAAAGAATACCTGCTAGTTGATAAAAGGCTGAAAAGCTTGCTAGCTGGAAGATCTGGCTATGGTTTCTTAGAAATAGAATGCTCCCCGCTAAAAAATTTTCCATGCAGGCCTAGTTCATAGAATTTGTAAACAGATCTTTAAAAGGGTTTATTGCCTGCAACCAACTGCGTAGCTGAAAGCCCAGTCAGGAAATCAATGCAGAATGTAGCTCTCCAGATTTCTGTCAGGAAACCTTAACCACGGCTTTGCTGCAGCTCTGCTATCCTCCAGAGCACCTAGTTCAATAGCTTTCCCTTTGCCAGAAGCCTTCACTTCCCTCTTTCTGGCTACTGACCCTCCTCTCCTAACCAGAAGCAGGGACAAAAGTCACTGAATTTCCTTTTCAAGCATCTCACTAATAAAGAGTTCAGCAGACCAAAGGAAAGACCTTCTTCCTGGCTTCCTGTCCCAAACCCATACATTTTAGCTGCACTTACATCCTTGGTTTTTTTCCTACAACTGTGCTTTACTCATGGATCAAGCAACTGAATCTTTTCTTAAGGTTATTCTGCTCTGTTTCATTAAAGCTTCCCCTTCCAGGATCAGCTCTAACCAGCAAGTAACCTTTTATGAGCCAGATGCTCACTATCTGCTGTGGAGGCTGCTAGGCAACTAATTACAGGGGGCCAGCACAAATTTATGAAAGACAGCTTTTATAGAGCTTGGCTCCTCTTAAAGGAACCTGCTATCCCCTGAAAACCTGTAAAAGAAATCAGGTAACCTTTTTCTCTGCATGAATGCCTTCCTATATGAACAGAATCAGAGCAGCTGTTGTAGGAGACACTGCTAGTCTTCAGGCAGGATTTAATTATTATGGCAGATGTTACCAGGTAATGCTATTTAACATACGTCTGCTCAGCTATTCACAGGCAGTACTTGTGCCTTGAGTCTACCAGAAGCCATATAGCCACATACATATGGCACAGAGCCAACAGATCTGACTTTTTAACAGACATTATTAGTCAGTTCAGGGTGGTACTATCCATAGTTACATGGCTGCTATCAAGTCAGAGAGTAAACAGGAAAAGCCTCTTTCTGCTTGCATCCTTCCCTCTCCAAAAAAAACCCCAAAAGCAAAAAGCACTAACAAAACGAAAACCCCTTTCCCCATTGTCTCTCATAATTACGTTTGTTGAGAATGAGTCTTAAGGATGTTGATAGATAATTTCAGTTATGCAGGGTTTGACGTAGGCAATGTTCTACAAGCAGAGAAAGAGTTTAATCTCTATAATTGGAAGGAGGTTTTGTTTTGTTTTGTTTTAGCTATAGAACAAGATTCTTGAAAGAGAAGATTGTTGCTGTGCTATTTAACTGCCTTTGTGGTAGTGCTGGTGGCTGGGAAACGAAAACAAGCAGTGCTTTGAAAATACACAGATGCCATGTTACTTAACTCTCCCACAGAGGCCTACACTTCCAGGTTGTGCACATTTTTCAGGCCTGAAGGAAAGGTAAATGTCTGAACATCTGTCATGTGTGTTGTCATTGGAGGCACATGTTTGTGCCAGGTGGGGATACTTAGCTTCATGGACTGCTTTTAGTTTTGCATGATTTATATGTGCTGATTTCACATGTTCAGAATGGAGGAAAGCGTTGATTGGTGAAGATACAGTCATGCAACTGTGAATGAATTCACTGTAAACCTTCATATGTAGTTTCACTTGAGTTGGAGTAATACAAAACAAGGTTTTGGGGATTGTTTTGAAAACATGCAAACTTCTGCATTTTGACATTGATATCTCTGCTTAAAATCTACTTTTTACTCCTGATTAAAATAAGCTTGTTAAAAAGGCTATGAACAGTGTAATATCTAGCATACAGGCAAAGTGCAGCTCTGTTGTTTGTTCAAATCCTCTTATTGTTATTTGGAAGCTGGATGTATACCTAAATCTGTTTTTTGTATTCTATCAAAAATACCCCCCCAAACACTACTACTTGACTTCATGTTTGTATCAAACATGGTTCTTCTAACCTGAATTTAGACCAGTGCTTCAGCAATGAAGAAATAAACAGCTGAACACTTTTCTAAAGGTTTTTAACTTAAAGATGTACAATACATTACATCAATTAACTGTACCTCTTACTTTTCTTTATCAATAGGTGCAAGTACTCTTCCAATCTAGCCAATTTACACACTACCTTTTTTTCATAGTAGTTAACATAGAAGTTACCAGCCACCTAATTGGATATGCTGTAAAAAGGAGCAACTAGTCAGAATGATCCTGTTACTTCTGTACTCAATGCTATTGATCTTCACTTGATCTGCTAACACTTATTCCCAGATCACAGAGGGTTGGGAGTTGCAGCTGTTGGATCTGTTTCTCTTTTCTGTGTTGCCAGCTGCCTAGGTATTAAAGCTGAGCTCTAAGACATGGAAATCAGTGCTCTAGAGGGATACCAACATCGGTTCTCTGCTAGTTGGTTTAATGAGTTATTTACAGGAAATACAGGAAACACTATGACATAACTTTCCTCAAATAAGGATCAAGGGCAGCTTGATAAGGCTATAGTAACAGAAAAAATTGATAGGAGAGACCAAACTAACCTCAGGGTAGCTTTATGTTCATTGCAGGGTCTTGTTTTCTGATACCCAAGTTTATTTGGAGTCCCAGTTCATCCTTTCAATCTTAAACTTGCTCTTGAACACATCCGTGTGTGTTTAACCTTTTAACACAATGATGCTAGTCCTAAGGTCTTAGCCCTACCCTATTCAGGTAAGGTCCTGGCCAAAACAAATCATATATTTGTTACCTCTACACTCGAATAATAGAACATATCCCATCTGCCCACTACAGAGAATAATGATAATTCGACTAATTCAGTAAACAACAGTGTGTCCTCTAAGTAACAGACTATGCTGCAGGCTCTCAGTGTTGCCCTGTCTCATGCGCCCTGTAGGCAAAGATAGTCTTTTTGTTCCAAGAGCTTTGCTAAAGATTATGTTTTCCTTTTCTGTTTTCCTTTCTTATAATGCTCCATCAATTTCTGAAACAATGCAATTAGCAGTAATTATAGGGAGGCTGGCAGAATGAATAGAGATTTTTAGATGATTGTCTTAAAATTTCCTCTTCTAAATGACAACAGATCTGCCTCATATAAAGAAGGATACAGAACAACTCTGTCACTGCAGTAACTCCCCTGTCTAGAAGCAACTTCATTTATCATTTCAGGAAGATTATAGAAGAAAAAAGAAGAAAGGAAGAAACCAATGAAAAATTAATTTTCTTCCAGCAGTATTTATAATAGAGTAAGAATGGAAAACAGTGATTATGACAATTATTTTTGTTAACATTATCACTTTGAATGGTGAGTATAATATAAATATCACTAAGGCGAATATCCAAGTTTTCCATCTGATTAGCTGAAAAGGACTACTTGTGTAATTTTTTAAATTATGCTTGTAGTGCAGAAGTTTTATTTTCAAGCCTTAGATGTAGGCTGCTGCCTGAGCACTGAATGACGATTGCTGACTGTTGTCTGCTTTTCTCTCCAGGAGACGTGATACTCTCCGTAGAAAAACAGCAATAGAAAAATAGATTTTTAGTTGCACATTCAGCCAAGAGCAATATACAATCTTTTGAAATATTTTGTGAATTTTTTGATGTGAATATTAAACATATATATAAATGTTTATATACATATATAAATTTATATTCATAAAAAGGTGACACCCTGCATCCTGACACCCTGCCCGTGACCAGAATCAGCAGTGCAGACAGAATGCCACCCACATTGTTCATGGAAGGTATAATTCTCCCAAATCACACTACCCTTGGTGCAGCCAAGGAGCGATGTGACTGTTACCTGCATTCAAAAGGCATTCGCAGCATTGGCTTTTGCTGCCAGATGACCCAGATACCAAGTGTCCTTGGCAGTCCACTGGAACCATGGCATCGCTTATAATCCTGTGTTTGCTATCAGTGATTGGGTGAGTTGCTATATGCTCATCTTTCCTACTGCCTCAATAAAGCTTTGTTTTATAACGTTGTCAGACTCTGTTACTGTTCAGCCCACAGAAGGCCACGTACTTTAACATTTTTGCACCGTGTATGAAATTCACAGATGTTATGCGTACAAGACAGTTAGAAAAGTCATTCTTATTTCAAAAACAAGTACCGTTTCCTTTCTGACATCTCTTTGTTTCCATGTATTTTGAGTTCCTAGTACAGGGCCTGAGGCAGTTAAAAGCTCTGTGGTCATGTTCATTACACTCACACAGACTGTTAGAATGTATGAAGGTGAGTGGTTTACTCTGTGGTTTTGTTACACTGCTGGGCATATGTCATTCTGCTCTAAGCCCTCTCTCGTATTTTAAAAAAAAAAAAAGAAAGAACATCACTTTCATATGGCAAAACAATGCTCTGCTCTTTTTATGGACAAGTTCATTACTGGATACCATTTACAGGTAAATGCAGGGAAAATCTTTTCAGCTCTTGAGCCCTTAAAAGCAACAACACGGCTGATACTCTCAAAATGCTCATTTAAACAGCAAAGGTCATGAACACAGTGTTTGTCACTATAAACTTTTCACTGAATGACATTAACAGATATCAGGTTAATCCTAAGTGATTCAATAAAAAACCCAACCTTTCCTCAACAACTTACATGTGAGAAAAATTAACACGTGTTTGATAGTTATGCAAATATATACTTTGAACTTGTGCAATCACAAAATAAGAAAACAGCTATCAGCTACTGGGAACAGGGAATTTACTTATAAGGTGATGTGTAAGGGTGTATGTCAGCCTGTATAAATACTAATATTCTCCATATTCCATGGTCATGATCCACCATTTGGCATGTTACACACACACACACACACACACATATATATACACCTACTTGCCACTAAAAGACTTCATTGATGAAAATGCAGTTAAAGTAGAATTTGGTGTAATTCAGTCTAGACATCCTGCTAAATTGCTCAGATGCCTGGATTTTGCTGGTAAAGGAGAAGGGATTTTTCTACACAATGAAGCCCCCTTTGGGGAGAAAAATATTCCACCCAGAATACTTTGTAGACTAGTGGTTAGGGTATTGTGCTGGAAGAAGGGATGTGGCTTCAATAACCCTCAGACTTAAGAGGCCAGCAATTCAGATGAAAAAATCTGGCAAGTACCACACTAAACGATGACCATAGATCTGTCAATAAAATAACTCAACTCAAAACTGCTGGCTTGTCAGAGACCTGATGTTATACAGGTGGATGCTCTTTGGTATTAGGCATATAAATCTCTGAGGTTTCAGGATGTATCCTGCCCTTCTGTGCTGCCCAGCAGTGAGCTTAAGTTGACCTCTTTCCAGCCTGCTGCCACACAGGACAACGGGAGACGGGATGTATGTGGGTCCCCTGGAGCTGAAAGATGTCACCGGTGCACACATCAAACCAAGAAACATTTCAAGGTTAGATTTAGCCTTTTTAGAGCTATACTAACACACCTAAATATTCTCTTGAACAATGGAGTCCTTTAGAAGTAATTTTAAATTAACTATGTGGCAAACAAATAGATCTTACATACTTAGGAAACCTCAAGACAGGCTTTTTCATTTATCAATAGGTATTTGACTTATAGTAGCTGCACCCACTAATCTAATTAAAGGATTATCTGACATACTTATTGCCTTGGTACCTAGCTCAAGAATTCCTGACACAGCTCTCCAGAAGTAAACAAGGTCAATATTTTATAGAACTGTGGATTTCAGCTACTTCCCAGTCAATTAAAATATTCACAATACATAAAAATGTCTCCTGTAGTGTCCCCTAGATTCCACAGAATCAGCTGTTATGATCATTTCCAAGGCTATCAGGAAACTGCTAAAAGGAACTGAATGTGGCAATCATGCCTTCAGGAAAGTGATTTCTTAAGAAATATGGTTCAGTGACATAATGTGGTTATTGAAGAATGGCTAAAGCCCAGACCAGCTTTAGGTTTTTTCTTCATTTTTTTTAAGTGGTGCCCTTTCACGACACAAAGTTAGTTATAGGTCCTACATCACCCTGGACTGGATTGACTCTCTGAGTTCCTTCTGCTCTTTGTCACTGGCTGTTTCATGGATTTTGGTCCCAAGGCCAAGAAGTACCAGCTGACACCCCGTCACAAATTTTAAGGAGCAATCCCTTCTGAAATAGATGTCTTGAGGAATACTAGCTGCAGCATGTTGTAGCGGGGTCAGGGAACACACCTGTAAGTAAAGCAGATGATGAGAGAGGTCCTGTCTTGCTTCCTAGCCCTATTCTGTTTTGCTGTGTACGTATGCCCAGTGGCACCCACTACTAGCCACAAAACTTGTATATTGAGTCCTTGGCTGCTGGATATTCTGAAACCACTATCTGAGGTCTTTGCTTCCCAGAGTCCTGTCTAGACTCTTCTCAGTCCAGGCTTTTTGGGCAGCAGGGAAGTGAGGAAACTGAGCTTAGCACAAGGACATCCACAGTATTTCAGGGAAGCAGTACTATAGATTTTGAAAACTAAATTTAGTGGACTACTTAACTTAATTTGACGTCCTATCTATTTTGAGTCAGGAGTCAGCTAGAATTTCTGGCAAGGCTCTCCTGTCTTCTATTTTCCTTCTAGTTCATCTACACAAGACACTTAAAGATAGTAAGAGATTATTCCCATCTCCTTCTTCACACTGCTTGCTCCAGTCAAGCATTTTTTCAGAATACACATTGTACCTTGGGAATGCAGACCAGTAAGGTAGAGCTGATAACCTCAGAATGTATCCCTGAGGGCTTTACTGTGATTGTAATTTAATGAGGTATTAAGCCTTGGACCTCAAGAGGGCAGGTATTTTGAACACTTTGGAGAAATAAGACATAAATTCAAAATATAATACAAAATGACATCCTGGAACATAAGAGAGAGTTTGCAGTTTGATAGAGACTTATTTTGCTCTGTCAAAATTCAGTGTGCAAAACTAGGGCATATGCTAGTCAAGTCATCACCAAATGTGGTCATTATCTTTATCTGATCAATAACATTACATAGAGGGGACTGAAAATATCTTCTTCCTCAGTCTAAAATACTGATTTATGTTATTGACATAATCCAGGATTATGTCATTCTGCAGTGAAATAACTCTAGTTATGTTAGAGCAGATGTATTTTATCTCAGTGCAAATCTACCTCAGGTTTTCCTTTGCTTTTGATGGCTTGAAATCACTTCCATATGGTAGGAGATTAAAATGGGCTGCTCAGGGGAATGAAAATAAGAGATATGGCAATTATGCCCAATAATGAATGTTTAAAATAGATAAATCAAGACATCCTGTGTAGTCATTTACTGTTGAACAAAGGAAGGCCAAATACACTGCACATAGTTTTTAGGTACAACACAACCTACTTGAATGCCAAACTCATCCTATAGGGTATCCTAAAATTCATAGAAAGGTTTTCTCAATACAGGGTGCTCAAGAAAAAAAACAACAGTACACTACACAAGGAACCACAAAACACCAGAAAATTCAAAGCAGTGGTGAGGCTTATCACCTGACTACTTTCTCAAAGGCACTTGAGAGAAAAGTCAGTCACAAACAATATGCAGCAAATCTCAGATTTCTGTGCAAAGACCTATCTGATGTTGGGTTGATGCAGCAAAAATTAGGAGAGAAGTTATATCTATTTCCTCTGCCATTAGTCTGATAATTTCTAAGAAAGAACTGATTTAGACAGCTGGGGTGATGACTTCTGAAACAGCTCATCTGTTACTGCTCTACGCATAGTCTGAAGGAAAACTTCTGGTTTTGGATTTATGCCAGTAAATCCCATCTTGAAGTTTGTTGTCTAAGTCTAGCTGATTCATTACTCATGAAACCAAACAAAAAAAAATAAAAACAGAGAACAAAATTCACATTTGATTGATTACTCTGCTGGTTTATTTTTTTAGGATATAAATTATTCAGATTCACATCTATTCTCTGACCCTATGGAACTGAATTTCTTCTTGCAGAAGAAGGATCCTGACCACAAGGTGATTGAGTATTCCAGAATGGGTCTGTCCGAGTCCCTTTTGTGGAGAATGTAATGGTTGACATAAATAAATATTCTCTAGCATAACTTTTCAAGTCTTATGATACAGTTGTTGGTCCTCTTTTGCCTCCCTCCACAGGCCTGCTGCTCCTGCAGGCACAGCACAACACCATGCTTTCCCTCTGGGTTTTATATAGAGATGTCGCACTATCTGCAAACACAAGTGCAGCCTTCCAACACAGCTGTACCCAGGCAGGTCCTCCACATGGCACTAATACACTGGGCATCTGCTGTGAGATCCAGCATCATCTACCATTTCAACACCTAGATTAGCTGAGACATCTGCCAGAACTGGTTGCTTATGGCAATCACCTGGGATGCAAAACGATCAGTTTTCAGTCTTCAGTACAAAATCACCCTTGGGGCATGATACCACTGAAAAGCATTATTTTCCTACAAAGAAAGACACTTCTATATTCTCTGCCCCTTACAAATGGTAGTTGATTCCGCCTTTGAGCCAACAGTCCTTCTAGAAGAGAAATGAAACGTAAAGGATTGTGACAACATGTGAGGGTTGAAAATTAATGAAGGATTTAAGGAATTCTTCAGCTGTATGGGGCAAATACGGTAGCTCAGAGAACGTCAAAGAAAAAGCATATGTGACCTGAATGCTTGGAGACATTTAAAGGTTGAAGTAGACTGTTAATCAAGGCAATCATCTGCCACAGCCTTAAATTACTAATAATTCCATTGAATTTTGCCTTTGAAATGATTACAGGCCAGAGAGGAAAGCAAGCAAAGTTTTTATATGTAGCATTAGATCTGTGAAAGGAGTGATGGTGTGGATGAGGTAAAATACTGATTTAAGTTTTACCATTCGGAACAGAAGTGGCTTTCACTTACAGGAAATAGGCAAAGCACAGGTTTAATGTTGCATATAAACAATATATCAATCATGATCAGTACCAAAAGCCAGTAAACCTTAGGGGAAAGTGAAGTGACATGCACCATAAGTAATGTTTAATCCTCAGAGAGATGTTAATGTTTGATCTGTCATAACGTTATAAACTGTGGTTCATTTTTATTAAGAGATCCACAGTGAAATAGAGCAGTCCAGTAAAATGTCATTTGTTGTTTCATTAGTGTTAGGTATGGCCATCCTTTCTTAAGCACCCAATACACTGAGCCGGGGCAAAATTTGCCACACTGTAGGAGCAAAGCTGGACAGAAGAGGGTAGAGCAAATACCAAGCATGTATCATTCTGAGCATAAGTTGTAAGTCACATCAGACTTTCTAAGACACTAAGTTCTGCCCAGAGATCCTTTTCTTACAAGGTTAGTTCCTTCTTTAGGTGTCTGTGCTGGGCTGTTGAAAACATAAAAAAAAAAAATAGGGAAGAAACAAGATAACCACCTGATCTTTGTCTTCCAAGTCTTAGTCCCTGTCCTAGGCGTGATAACTGTGATGATATTTTATTTGTGGTCATTGTCTTTCTTAATATGGGAAGGAGTTACAGGTTTGAAAACCTTGCGTGAGATAAGGGACAAATTGACAGTTTGCTGGGGTTTCTGATCCAAGAAGGACTATCTCAGAGGTTGCTTATCAACGGTATTATATCAAGAAGGATAACCCAGGATTATTAGCCAAGCAGAAATGAATCTCCACTGTGGATCACTGAATGTGAAAAGCACGTGATGTTTCCAGTCTCCATAACCTCCAGGTGGTTCAGTGGCTACTAATATGAAAATGTGATGTGGATAACATTGTTACTGCTAGTCATAGGTGTGCTGTATGCGAACTCCATGTAGTATTTCAAGTAAAGGAATCAGGTTAACTGGAAGGGGATATAGGTAGTTGTTTTGTCCAAGAGGATAAATAAAACTAGCAGAAAAACCTATGCAATAGGCCCGTGGCTGACTGAGCCTGTTGCATGGCTCTCAGGGCCAAGCTTTTCAGGTTATTTAGGCACCTAAAGGTGCAAAGAGGTGCCTAATGGTTAAAACTTTGCCAGCTTCCTATCTGCATCTTTATGTGCCTAAACACCCTTAAAAATGTATCTGTAGCTCCTAGGGATACAAGCCAGGCCAACATTTCTAGCCACTTGTTAATGAGCCACCATTAGGAGCCAAGTGGAAATGTTTGCATGCATGTTTGGTTCATTTTAAATGTTGGGTTTGGATTTCCAGCCAAATGAGAGATTAGGTTTGGAATAGGTAGCACTAAAGTATTAAAAGGTGTTTTTCAAGAGATTTTGTGTGTGGTAACATGCCTCAAGAAGATATCCCAAACAGTTAAATGCCCTTACAGTCTGAAATTATCGTCCATTTCCCAAGGGATAACCCTAACTATCAGTTTATCAGGAATTATGCCAACAGATTCCTCCAGCCTCTTTCAGGCCTGTTTTCACTTTGTATAAATAATTAATTGTTCCCTGAAGCAGGACCTTGAACTAACTCTGCAACTTCCTAGGTATATTCCCAGCAGTTGAATTTGTTTTACCTTATATAAATAATGAATGTATCAACTATTACTGTATATTTTAGGATATATTTAGTATGTATTTTAGGCAAGTGTCTTAGTAGAGCATATGCTTGTGTAGAATTTTCGACACTTTTGGCCCAATGCCAAGGTTTTGCAAATTTTCTGGCCATACTTAAACTACAAGTAGAAGATCTTCTGGTTTTCAGTTGGAACCAAAGCAATTGGGACTGATCTGAAAACTAAAAAATTAATCCATTTACATTTGAAACAGTTTCAGGTTCAAGATTCTATTTTTAAACTGTAAATATTGCAGGCATATTTCTTACTTTTTTTTTAGTAACAATGTTTCTTGCTAGCATAAAACTATCCTGTGTTTTTGTCTGTTTAATTCATGATTACTTCTTTTACGTTTTGTTTTGTTGCACATTACTTCTGCCAAAATTGTAAGTTAAATTTAAAAATGGTCATAAACCATCGACTATTTTATACATTAGGAACCCTGGCTCTGAGTCAGTTTTTCAGAAGCTTGTTACTGATGTCATTAGAGAAAAAATATGCTCTGTTCTCACTGAAAAGCAAATGGAAATGTTTATGAATAATAGACGTTAGTCCTACAAGGAAGCAGAGAGTCTGTAGACTCTGTCTCTTGTTTGCTCCAAATGAGTTAATCTACTAAAATTTATGTCTGAAGTCATTACAAGAAACCACGTCTGGTTTAAAGTCCAAAAGCACATAATACAGATGAGATAAGTCATTGTAAGGGAAATAATGGGATTGTAAGATCTGATTTTTCATTATCCATCAACACTAACATCACTCCTTTTGGGGGGGGGGGGGGGG
>JANZLQ010000029.1:5947484-5959001 GCA_026212715.1 Elanus axillaris | reverse complement strand
TCTTTTCCCCCCCCCCCCCCCCCCGCCTTATAACACTGGATAGCTTTTCAGTATTTAGAAGTTACTACGTTTTATAACACTGCTGATTAGCGAGAACAGCACGCTTTGGATGATCATTGGGTTTGTAAATGACTTATGGGATTCAATACCTTGTTTGAATGCAGTTTGCTGCTGAGTAGAATCCACAGCAGCCCAATCAGACTAAATGGTAAGGTTATGATTGCACAGCTAAAAAACAGGCCCAGGATCAATCCCGGGCTTTGAGACAAAGTGTTACAAACTAGTTTGCACTTGCACACTATTTAGGGATAGTCCCTACTAGGGAGGGGGAAAGAGACAAACCAGTTCAAAACAGAGAAGGAAAATGACCAAATAGCTGAGAGATGCTGATGTTTCTCAGCTTTCAGTTCTTCCCTGGAGCTTGCTAAGTCAGAAATGCCTTTCTCATGCAAAACACCCAAGAGGAACACTTGCACTGGGTTATACCCAATAGCCAGTGTGTATGCCACTTAGGAGGGGGAAAAATATTTTCACGTATCCAGTCTGTCTGGTATGAACTAGTGTTCCCCAGTGCCTAAACCACCAGCCTATGGGATGTGCTAGGGTAGGTGAAATGCTTTTTGATGGGAACCCAGCTGAACAGCCTTTGAGATAAAGAATAAGTGTAGAGTCAAGAAACCAGCTCTGCAGATAGATACTCACAGGATCCTGGGGTAGCTGGATGGGGGCAGATGCAGTTCCCTCAGTGCATGGTTTAATTAATTTCATACAGAAGCGAATGCCACTAGCCTGGTGGTTAGGACACCTCTTCTGATGTGTTGGTGTTGCAAGTGATGCTTCATATCCTGTGGTGAGAGGACTTTTGCTCACAATGGCACCTTTATCACTGCACAGCTGAGTGTGATGGACACAGAGAGATGGACACCAGCTCACGCCAGAAAGTTTTGTTCCAGTTGTGGGTGTACAGGTTGACCAGGGAGTCATGCTCCACAAATAAGATAAGCTTAGGCATCAGCTAGGAGGCTGATGGAAGCATCAAAACCTGTAAGACTGTCTACTGGACAGATACCACCTGTGGTTATGTATCAGCAGAATGGGAGTGCTGAAAACTTCAAGAAGAAAAAATGTTGGACTTCAAATATTGCAGTTACATTCCTAAATGTATTTGTGATTATACATGAGTCAGACGTGCCCAAAGTTATAAGAAATGTCTTTCAAAAAAATAATTCCTCTCAGTATATTGGGATTCACTGCTTTCCTAGCCTAAATAATCCTTATGGACAGATCCCCAGCAGGTATAAATACCACTTTTCTTAATAACTCATTTCCTCTCTCCTTTGTGCTTGGGGATCTTCTTTAACTGACCATCTCATCTCCTCCTGCTGGATAATCTTTTAATAGCCTCAGTCATTTTCTGGTCTTCCTTATCAAAACATATGCAATAAGTTAACTTATAAGATGTTCTTGACTGGCTAAATGCTCTCAACCGCATCAATTTAAAGGCACATTTTCATTCTGTCAAGTGTTTTGCTGATATCTGTAACCATCGAGATTTTGCTTTCCCTGTATTTTGCAGGAAATGTTTTCTCTATTTACTTACTTCCAAATAGTTTGGGGCACATGTGCAGCTAAGAAGTTTGCAAATCTTTAGTTGTTCAGACTGATCCTGCTGGACCAGGATCAATAGAGGTTTTAGGTGCTTGCCAATGGCCTTTTAAGGAAATTATCTTAAACAGCCTTCTGGACAATGATCCTTTCAGAATGTAGTGGAGTTCAGGCACATTTAGAGGTCACTCGTTCCCCCATTAATTCTACCTTGCTGAGAAAAATGCTGAGGGAGGTACAATAGAGCAAATACCTTTTATTCCATCAATAAATTCTCCTTCCCTTTTTGCTACCAGCACATATTGCTACAATTAAGCCACAGTTGGATGCAAAAGTACAATTATGCACTCTACATTACTATAGAAAAGAAATAATTACTTCAAAATAAATGTAATTCAAATACCCTAGCAACCTGAATGGTTTCAGATGCATACACTTCAAGACAATTTCACATGAGCATTTTGCAGTCTGATCTCACCTTACTGAAGATGCTGTAATGCAAAGTTACATATAGGGTCTTTCAAAGGTTAAGAATTGACTTTGACACAGAGGCTTAAACAAAGTACATTTTTGAAAGTAACTGTATCATTCTTTTTGACCACCCTTTTATAAATGGGGTCTTCAGACAAACCACTGATCTACAGCCCTGTTCTCACAGAAATTTGCAGCTGGGCTGATTATGGTTTCAAGTCCTCAAGAAATGTTCTTTAGATGTGAAGAAAGACTCCTATTGTCTTCACAAGACTCTGGAGGAGATCTTTTCATTTCTAAGGACCTTGATTTAAGGTAAGATTTCTAAGGCATAAATGAGATGAAGCATTTGTTAAACTTTTCTCCCATTCCCTTGTCCTAGAACAAAAAGGTCTGCGTCACAAGTTCTAAAGTAAGTATTTTAGCTCAAAAATGCATTGACTGAGCAGGTAGGCTCCTTTTGTATCTATCAGACCTCTAGTAAGAGACACTTCAAAGTGAAGAACTGTTTAACCTCTTCAATTTGGAACAGCCTCGTACCTCCCCAATGTAGTTCGAAAGGCCTAATGATGTGCAGGACTTTCCCTGTATTCTGTTGTTGCTGCTTTGGAGGCCAGGTGAGAGAAGGGTCAGCCAGCTTCCTCCCTGCTGAAATGCAGCGCTCCTTGAAGAGGGAGCTCATTCAACCAGTGGAATATGATGCAACTAGTAGGTTGTTTCTGAATTTCCAGGGGAAGTGAGTATAGGTGCCCAGACATCCAAAGGAAGGTAATAAAAAAATAAATCATCATGCTAAATTTTGCTCTTTTCTTAAATATTTAAAATAACTATAAGAAATCTAGAGTTTCCATGTGTTTTATCACTGTGTTTCAGGCTGCTGGTTATGCTCATTATTATTGCCCTTGCTAAACAAAACAAACCCAAAAAACTACACACATGCCAAAAAGCCAGACTCCTAAAGACTTCCCTATGTTTACCACTGAAAGCTTGTTATGGATTGTCTGTCTGTTTATGCATAAACCCAAATGACTGGAAAAGCCCCTAAGAGAATACAAGCTTCACAAAACTCATATTGCTTTAATACAGTTGTGTCTCTAGGTTACCTAGTTTCAAAGTGACCCTGAGTTTTCAGAGGCACTGTTAGGAATATCTTGTCACTCTCCATTGCATGAGTGGTCATTTATGCTATTAGGGTAATAAGTAGAATAGATTTAACATGATACAAACACTAGAATTGGGTAAGCTTCTGGGAAACCTCTGCAAATTCACAAAGTTAATGGCTTAACCTCACAATTCTCCAATGGAAAATAAATTTTAATGGTTTTGCAGACTCAGTCTACATTTCAAGATGTGAATTTCCCCTAACTCCACACTACTTAACTCCTGTTAACTGCTAAACTTAAACAAATAAAAACTTATTTTCCCACATGGTTCATGAAGCTATACTGACATGGTTTCCTCTTCTGTGAATGGAGAATAGGGCATTTCCCATATGGTAATCAGAGAAAAGAGGCTGGAAATTATAACACTAGAAGGGCATTTAAAAGTGCTATTGTGGTTTAACCCCAGCCAGGCAACTGAGCCCCACACAGCCGCTCGCTCACTCTCCCCACAGTAGGATGGGGGAGAGACTCAGAAGAGTAAAAGTGAGAAAACTTGTGAGTTGAGATAAAGACAGTTTAATAAGTGAAGAAAAGCCACACACACAAGCAGAGCAAAACAAGGAATTCGTTCCCCACTCCCCATGGGCAGGCAGCTGTTCAGCCATCTCCAGGACAGCCAGGCTCCATCACGCCTGATGGGGACTTGGGAAGACAAATGCCATCGCTCTGAATGTCCGCCCCTTTCTTCTTCTTCCCCTGGCTTTTTATCACTAGGCATGATGTCCTATGGTCTGGAATCTCCCTTGGGTCAGTGGGGGTCAGCTGTCCCAGTTGTGGTGTGGGGGGAGAAGCAGAAAAGCCCTTGGCTCTGGGTGAGCCCTGCTCAGCAGGGACAAAAACACCCCTGAGTTATCAACATTGTCTTCAACACAAATCCAAACCATAGCCCCATACAAGCTACCATGAAGAAAATTAACTCTATCCCAGCCAAAACCAGCACAAGTGCCAGTAAAAATATGTGAACAGAAAAACAGTGTGGGGACATGGAAAATGCGTATGACACTTAGCAGACTAACAACAGGATTAGAGGGTATTAACAAATGTAATATCTGGTTAAGGCCTGCAAAAGAGGAAAAAAAGTTTGGATTTGTCCTCTGAGAGTGTTGAAATTCTGCATGAACAGAAGCCTTTTGCACAGCTGTGTTAGGTTACAGAAGCCAAAATTTTGGATACGGACTCAAAAGTACTGTTACCTGCTTCACAGCCAAAGCTCCTACAAGCTTATGCCAGCCCAAGGATGGCAATGTTTGCCCTGCTGGAAGCTGGTTCCAAGTATTTTGCGCAGCAGTAGTTTGTTCGGCTGATTAGAGGACTGGTAGGAAGAAAAGATTTCTTAGAGATAGTGGATTTTTAGCAGACATCTGTAACATTCTAGACTTTGTGACTAGGAAAACCAGCCTGTAAAATTCCAGGAAGCAAAGACTACTGTATATGCTAGCAAAGCCATGATTTGTGGTAAGAACGAGCTCCAAGGTGGGAGAAAAATTCTGATTTTGGCATTCTGGTTTGGTAGTAATGAAACAAGTCTCTGGTTTGTAGCTGCTCAGTTGCAACACAAAAAGGTTTTCCAGCCAATCAGTGTACAGGACATGCTTTCATGGGTTTCTAATCTTGTTCTTTTTTTGCCTTGTTCTGACTTTGCTAAACAACGCACATTGTATTAGCACAGCAATGCATATTGATGTTTCCTACTATTACAGTGAAAAGGGAATACTGATCTCCTTGCTCCCATTACATGTTAGTGTTATCTCCCTTCTATGGATTACTTGGAGTTTATACATGTGCCCCAGAGTGATTTGTAATCACCATCTTCTGTTCCTCTGTCCTTGCAAAGTAAAATAGTGAGTAGTTCACTTGCGTGTCTTTGCCATGTATTAAATGACATCAAATATAATGATGAAGGGCCAGATTCTGCTACCTCTCATCATGTAAAAAATCCTCGGATCACTGGAAATCATACTATTACTTTGTACGTGTAAGGAAACAGAACACAGCCTGCAAACAACCAGAAAATCCCTGAAACGTACTGGGAGAGATTTTGCCTTCTTAAGCAATGATTGCACACCAGCAGGTCTCCCGCTCACCTCCTTCCTAGGGCTCTGAAGGTTGTGGCAGGTTTAGGTATGAAGTCTCTCATCTCCTCTGTATGTTTGGGTGTAGGGGGCAGGTACTGGGGCATCAGAAGACATTATAGCTAAATGAGCCAAATTCAGCTGTAAAGCACAAGCTCCAGAACCATGTTAGGAGAGGCTTTGCTAGTGGGTAGGACTTCATTTGGTTTCATACAGGGAAAACGGCATTTATTTTTGTTACTGGGCTTTCATACACTTTGCTTTTCCCTAAGGGCAAAAGTTTGTAAGAAAAGTTGTAAGGCTGTCTTTCTGTTTTGCTTGTCTTGCTGGGGCTGGTTATTGCTTCTCCCTTATTTCAGTGGGTTTGTGGGGCCTCCATTGCAGTGCCTGATTACAGATCCTGTTAGATGACAATTAGCAGCTTTGAATTACATTCTTCTGTCCCAGTCCAGACCTGTTACTTGCTTAAGCCTCCATCATATGCCTTTTCTCGCAGGGAAAAGAGCCTCCAGGGTCTGGGGTTCATGCTACAAAGCATTATCTTGGAGTCTGAAAGAGATGCTTTAATAAACTGCCATGGTTGTGGCACATAGCAGAAATCAGTATGTGCTGCTGAAAGGTTTGCTTTAATGTCTAGACTATAGATGTTTGTGTTGGATAGTAGTTGTTCAGATATTGACTGGAGGAGAAAAGTCTCGTTTCCAAGTCAGCTTTTATGTGGGAAGCAGATAATGTGAGAGCATCCTGGATATTTGAAAATATAAAGTCCTGATAAGATAATACACCTCCACTTCTATTAATGCTGTTCTTGAAAGCTAAAAACCAGAAAACGGCAATGAGAGTAAAAAATACTTCAGTTAATGTAAGGGGAGAGCCAAGAAACACTAGCTTTATCCACTTTGTTCTTGAGAGTTTTATGGTGAGACCTGAACACAGTGTGTAGCAGATTTCAAAAGACATAAATCATGTAATGCACACTAATGCCTCTACCAAAGAAATGCATATGAAACAGTTTTATGACTGACTTTCAATACACAGGTATAAACAACATTGCCAGTGGATGGGTATGCTTGGTGGTTACCAGATTGTGGTGTTCTTGGAACTTTCCTACTCCAGAAAATGCAGTGAAGACTTTGGCACTGAAGTTTAGCCATGATCCTTCAGTCTCGTACATATGTCATTCTTGTGCTGGACTAATTTTACATGATTTAAGGAAGATCTTGAAATAAACCATTTCTTTATTTTTATCTTTGTCTGTCTGTAGCATATTATTGAAGCCTTGTGTTGTGGTTTAACCCCAGCCGTCAACAAAGCAGCATGCAGCCACTCGCTCACTCTCTGCCCCCGCAACCAGTGGGATGGGGGAGAGAATCGGAAGAAAAAAGTAAAACTTGTGGGTTGAGATAAGAACAATTTAATAGAGCAGAAAGGAAGAAAATAATAATGATACTAATGACAATAATCATAATAAAAGAATAGGAATATACAAAACAAGTGATGCACAATGCCCTTGCTCACCACTCACCCACCGGTGCCCAGTTCCCAAGCAGTGACCCCCCTCAGGCCAACTCCCCCGGTTTATAGACTGGGCATGATGTCCCATGGTATGGAATATCCATTTGGCCAGTTTGGGTCAGCTGTCCTGGCTGGGTTCCCTTCCAGATTCTTGTGCCCCTCCAGCCTTCTCACTGGCTGGACATGAGCAGCTGAAAAGTCCTTGACTTAGACTACACACTACTTAGCAAGACCTGAACACATCAGTGTATTATCAACATTATTCTCATCCTAAATCTAAACCACAACACTACATCAGCTATTAGAAAGAAAATTAACCCTATCCCAGCCAAAACCAGGACACCTGGTTAGACATTCAACTATATACATATATATTCAATAGGTGTAGGCATAAAGGTGGCATTGTTTGCACCTTACTTCCTTACTTTGGAGATGCCTAAATATGTAATATAAATAATGATTTAAAAGCAGTTTCAGCACTTTCCCTAGGTACATCAGGCTTCTGCACCATATAATTTGCTGCCAGCAAAAGCATGAGAAGTTGATGTCAGAAATAGTTATGAAGAATAGTTAAAATATATATTTAACATATAGCTTTTGCCTAAACAGAACGAGACAGTAATGATAGTGACTTCTCTGGCTGTTATGCTAGATAGTTTGTGAGCTTCAGGAGTTATCAGTACTCATTGGATTATACAGTGAATTAATTTTAAAATATCTGGTTTGTATCTGTTGCCACAATGAGATACACAAATCTTCATGAACTCATCCGCACATTTGTTGAATTAGGCAATGACATGAAATAATGCAGTTTTCCCAACATTTTATTTTGTGTATAAATCACAGCATTTGCATCATCCATTAGACCACTGGTATTAGGTTGTGATCCATGAGTGGTCAAGATGACGGTGATGCTGGTGGAAAAATAATGTAATTGTTTCCACAAAACTTTAAAGCAAACATCTATTTTCTTCTTTTCGTGTATGCATCAGGCCTGATTTTTCGTCCAACAGTTATAGAATGCACTTTGCATATTTTCATGAAGGAATTTCTTACACAGCCAACCAGCCAGCTGCTGAGAAGACAGGTTTGTATTTTGCAGAAAGGCACTGAAATAGCTGCCTCGGTTGCATCTCTCCTAGATGTCATGTTGCTCTTTGGGCAGGAGGTGGTGCTGTTGATTAGTGACAACATAGCACAGTAGTCTTCCAACAAAGAGGTGATCCATTTGCTATCACTGCAGTCATTCTTTATTGAACTTAAAAGAAGCAGCCATCTGGAACTTATTCCAGTATTTGACTTCAGTTACTTTACTGCTTAACAGTGACCTACAGGACAATTTAACCATGCTATTCTCCTCCTTTTTATGTAAATCAGAGAAAACAGCCAGAGAAAATAAGAAGTATAATGTGATACATAATGTTTTGTTACCTGCATTAAAGCATAACATGATCTGTTCAAAAGAGAAAAAAAAGCATCAAAATATCATTTCGGGAAGTCAGAGAAAGGCTGTTGTAGAATAAGCAAGAAAAAGATTCAGAGATTTTTTATCCAGGTGTTCCTAGACTTTTAAAAATTTCCATTGAACAGAACATTCATATGGGAAAAATCTTCCACAATAAAGTGCAGAGTTCTTCTAAAAATGTTTAGTACCTTTAGTGCTTGTCAGACACTGCAGACATCAGGCCTGTGCTCAAAAACAATGAAGAGAACAAGAACCTGCATTATGATTTTCCTTCCTCATGTTGTTTTTATTATGTAGCAGAATAACTTTTGTGAGCAGAGCTAGAAGACTGCTTGTTAGCAGCATGGACGTTTCTAGTGATAGCCTCAGTCAGGATTCTCACTGCAGTGGTATTTTTTTCTCTTGTTCACCAAAGCTAACTTCACTTTTAGTTAACTACTCTGAGACTATTATATCCACCAGAAACTACAGCCTTATTTTTCCATGTGACTGAATGAACTCCAGAAGCATTAAGTTTTGTCCACAGGGTATTAGGACCCTATTAAAGGGCTAGACTGTAATCTGGAGTCTCCCGTGACAGGTTACGTGGATGCTGGGTCCAGTTGTGCAGCGGCTGCTCACACCTCATGCGTGCGGGTCTGTAGGGACGGCTTTGCCATCCTCCTAGTCTCCATCCACCTCTCACCCATCTCGCATCCCATTCTCATTCTCCCTGCAGCATGACTCAGCAGGCTTGAGGACCACAGTCACAAGCAGTCAGATCCTTTCTTCCCGTCATTTTTCCTTCCTTCCACTACAAAAAGGAAACAGGGAAAGCACTGTGGTTCTCATTTCCAGTGGGAGCTAATTCCTCAGTGAGAATATAAGAATGGCTCAACTACATCAGAGCCAAGGGTCACCTTGCAAAGGATCTCATGTCCACCTGGCAGGGCCATAGCAAAAAAAGCGCAGGACAGAATGTAAGTATAAGGCAAGCTTTCTCCTGACAACATAATTTCATTTTCAGGCAGTCAGCAGTTTACATTACACCTAAGCAAATGACCATCTACTTTACAGTTCCTGCCTCTCTTGAATATAATTCATTTTTTTAATCCCTTTCTACTTTTGACTTCCATAGCACGTTACAGTAATTGATTGTATTCCACCATTTTTTGGGACAATGTCCCCACTCTTCTTACGTTTACTTCCTAGTGAAAGGGCTCTTGGGGCAGGGTGGCAAGGGATGTTTCTCTGGTTGTTTCATGAGGCATAATGAATAATCATTCATTACCTATCCCTTCCATGCATCATTTTTCACAACTTTGTAGCCCTGTTCCATATTGCCCTTGCTGTTGGCTTATTTCCAAAAGAGTCTTGCTCTATTTTGGCTATGTGAACTGTTCAGGATTCCACATGCACAAAATAGCCACCAGCAAGTACCAAAGTGGAAAACTAAAACCACACCTTGGAATTTCATAATATCAAAATTAGTACCTGCAAAACAGTCATATCCTCAAAACTGTGCATATACATCAATTACACATCTTAGAAGATGTCTTTGGTACCAAAGTGCATTTATTCCTTATTTAGAGAGGAAGAAACAAAAATGAAGGCAAGTCAGGCTGATTACCCAAGGTCACAGTGGTGGAGGCAAGAAAATTTACAAGTTCTGAACCTATAAATCAGTGCCATCTGCCTGTGCTCCTCACTGTTCTGGAGGTACTTACTTCTCCTCTTGCCTGTCTTCATTACAGAATATTAACACTTGGGTTTTACAATTTGGGTGGTAATTATAGAAAAGTCCTGACTCCAGTCCACAATACTGGGTGACAAAAAGAAAATTCTGTTCAAGAAAAGATGATGAGGTTTCCTCTTCCAGGTGCAAAAAGATTAACAGCTTAGTTGCTGTGAGATCCCCAGGTGCTTAGCTGGACATCCACTGGAGAGATTAGAGAAGAAAAAAGGTGACATTTCAAGATGCTGCTTGTATCTAAGAGCCTTCAGTGCAATTTACAGAATGTAAGACTACTCCATCAGGAATCCTTGGAGATCACTGTTATTTTTCAGAGTGCTTTCAACTGCTTTCACAAAGTAGGTTTACCTTCTCTATGCAACTAGTTCTGTCTCTTTGCTCCTTACTTGTTCTTCCTGTGACCTGTAGTTTTATTTCCCAAACTGATTTCACTTTTCTTCTTAACAAAAAAGAAAAAAGCCTGTAAAACTGTTTCTTTTCTTGGGCTTCTTATTGCCAGAAAACTTTTTCAGTTCTATGGCATAAAAATAAGTTTTCCATGAGATTTCCTACTTATGCTGTTGTCATGGGTGAAAGTATTAGCAAGGTGATTTATTAATAACTAACAGCACTTGATCATTAACTGGTTTGAATACATACAAAATAATTCAGGAAAATGTTATAATTAAAAATAGTGACTTATCTACAGATTCTAGGATGACAAGATTCACTCTAATTTTCTATGTGATATCTTAAATCAAAACATACATACATGAGCATACACAAACACAAAACATGCAAACACACCCAAGAGAGAAGTATTCAGATCCAGTAGAATGAAGTATATACCTACACACACCAATAGGTAGAGAAAGAGTGAGAGAAGCTCGCTCAAAGTAAAAGTTCGCTCCTTGAGTTTAGAGCAAATACTCACAATGCCTTGGCATTCCTCAGCGGGCGATAGCCGAGACTCAGGCGGGTTGACTTGGCCCTGGCCTTGGGTCAGCTCTGGCAGCAGACGGCACCTTAAGGATTTGGTACCTGAGAGGGGTCCTGGTCCCAGCTCAGGGGAGATGCTGGTCACAGGCCGCTGCCATCCGGGAGAGCTCAGAGGGCCTCACTTGGAGCTGCAGTTGGTAGGGTCCAAGATAATTGACTTTTGTCATGTGTTTTCACTCAGGCCCAGATCAAACAATGAAATATTCTGGGACTTCCCAGCAGTTGCAGAAGAATTTGATGAAGGTGCAACTCTGTTATTGTTCCCATTTGATCACCTCCCAGCTATAGGGGTGCCAGGCTGTTGGGAGGTGATAGACTGCTAAAACCCTTTCCAAGTGATATGGAGGGGCAGGAGCCAGGCTCCTTAAAGGGGCACTTTAACGTTCTGATTCACTGCCCTTAGCAGTCCTTCTCTCTCCTGGTTGGCATATAGCCTGGGGGAGGTGGGTGGAATCACACTTGGCACCAAGCAACCCCGGGGTGGTGGTGGTGGTGGTGGTGGTGGTGGTGGTGGTG
>JANZLQ010000029.1:5933720-5943808 GCA_026212715.1 Elanus axillaris | reverse complement strand
TCTGCTTCTCCCCCCACCCCACCAGCGAGGAGGCTGGGGGGGCACAAGGGGTTGGGGGGGACACAGCCGGGACAGCCTACCCCACTGACCCAAGGGAGATTCCAGACCACAGGACGTCATGCTCGGCATGTAAAGCTGAGGGAAGAAGAAGAAATGTGGGGGACATTTGGGGTGGTGGCGTTTGTCTTCCCAAGTCTCCGTCAGGCGTGTTGGAGCCTGGCTCTGCTGGAGATGGCTGAACACCTGCCTGCCCATGGCGAGTGGGGAATGAATTCCTTGTTTTGCTTTGCTTGTGTGCGCAGCTTTTGCTTTACTATTAAACTGTCTTCATCTCAACCCATGAGTTTTCTCACTTTTGCTTTTCCGAGTCTCTCCCCCATCCCACTGCAGAGGGGGATGAATGAGCGGCTGCGTGGGGCTCAGTTGCCAGGCTGGGGTTAAACCCCGACACTCATCTTGACCAAGGCAAATTTCAGAGTTGCCTTGATATGCACAGTTTGATTAGAAGATGCAGGTATCAGAAGGTTTTATGGAATTCACCACTTACCCAGACTAAAAGGAAGAGAGAGCACTTTATTATTAGTAAAGGCATTAGCTGTTAAGAACAGGAGAGTAGAAAATGTCAGTATTTATGAAAGGCCTCTGGGAAAGAAGATTAAGTAAAAAAAATAAACTGTGGGACTCCAAAAACGGTTGTAGTTGAAGCCAAATTTGATTTTGATGAAAGGAAAGTTCTATGAGGAAGGCATTCAAGGTGACATTTAGGCAGTTTTTCAGTCCATTAATTCGTGTTGATGAAGAAATCTCATTACAGACTGGACAGGAAATATTCAGGGAAGCAAAACTAAATGCAGGAAAGAAAATTATTGGAAGACATAAACACAGAAATAGTTGGATAGGCTTTACAAAGATTAAGATATGAAACTACATCAGAGTTGTGTGGAAAGCTGAAAGTATGAAGACATCATTGTAAGGAATATAGACATTTCGAAAATGGGACTGGTAAAGTTTTGCAAAGAAAACACTCAACAGCTTAAAGAGATAAGGAATAAAAAAATGGAAAGAATGTATAAAATGGCTAAGCTGAGAGGAAACAGTGGCTAAAGAAAAATCTCATGTTAAAGAAAATTTTGGGAGCATTTTGACTCTGCAGTTTTGGTGTTAGTATGTATGGGGGGAAGAAGAAATATGAAAGAACTGACTACAATTAATAGTTGAACTGACTTGGTAAAAAGAGTCTGCTGAAATACAAACCGGGAAAATCATGGTGAGAGCAATAATTTGCAGATAGAAGCCATTTTAAAGAGTAAAAGGAGATGACACCTAGGGCTACTTTTAACCAGGCTGAAGCTGCACTGCCTGGGTATGCACGGTCTGCTGCATACATGAAGAGCATGAGAAAACCAATAACAACTTTTCTCATTTTCATTGATTTTTTTTCAACTTGGTTGGAAGCATTGTGGAAATCTGCAAAATCAGATGGCATTCAGATAAGATAATTGGAATTATGAAGGCTGTGTTTGAAGACTCCAGCAGCATTGCAAAAAAATTAATGAAAAATTAAACAAGTCAAAGCTTGGTATAATATAAGGAAGCATAGAATCACTATAGCTTTTTATCATATCCTTAAACTAGACAGTAAGAATGATAAATGAGGTAAAGGGCATGACTTGAGATGATCTAAAGTTAAGGGCCTTAACTAACACAGATGACATCACACAGCTGAAAAAAATGCTTGAATTATTGATGAATCAAATTAATAATTAACCTTGGAAGATTGGTTTGGTCAACTTTGACTCATAATAAATGCCAAGAAGATGAAGTGGCTGCAACATGAAAAAGGAATAGGAAGGGCAAGTGAAATGTGGCATCTGTAAAGTCAAAGAATATGCCAGACTCCTATGTGCACAGAAGAAACTTGACCACTGCTGAGGTTTCCTTCAAGATGAGAATAAAAGGAGAAGTGCTTCACAGGAACTGATGAAATTCTAAACTGATAAAAACCTTACGTCTCAAAGTGCAAACATATCAAATCTGTGCACTAGCAGACAGTATTACTCTATGGGCTGGAAGCAGTTACTTTAAATGAGAGAAACAACTGAGGCATTTGTCCTGACAGCAATTTGAAAGATGTTGAGTATTAAGCAGAAAGATTTTCCATGATGGAAGTGGAAGGAAAATGTTATATAAACCCAAGGAAAGCCGTTGGATATATTGAAAAGATAATGGCAGTAAACAGTGCAGATGACATAATTGTTCACCAAAAAAAAAATAATGCTACAGTATCATGGAAATACACGAAAGTCTGCCTAGTCATCAACTGTTTGTAAGCTGTATGGCCTGATATTAATTCAAGGATTAATAAAGGAAGGTGGCTTGTGCAGGAATGACCCATACAGCCTCTCTTGTCTGAAAAGATATTCTATGATGAAAAGATGAGAAATGGACAAAACCAATGGATAACCTCATTCTTTGAACAAACAAATTAACTTCTGGACAGGAATGGAGGGGAATAGTATCCTTCGGGATATTTTGTCTTCTTCAGACATACCCTACTAGACATCTACTGTATTTGAATTAACTGTAGGCACTAACTACATAACTTCATTACCTTTTTTTCATGCTACTAGTAGAGTGGAACTAGGGGGGGCAGGGGTTGTCCTTTTTTTTTTTTGTCCCCAGTGAGCTTTAAACAGGGAAAACACAGAACCTCTCCTTCTGGTGAATCTCGCTCATATAAATGTATTTGAATGACTCTTGTGTACCAGATGGATTAGGATATCATGCATCACTTGCAGGATACTTTACCCTAGTTCTGATGTTTTCTGGCTTCACAATGAAGACAAATGTTGCTCCACTCCTTAGGGCTGGGCTTGGATATGAAGTAGATATGTAGATATGAAGTAAAAAGAAAATGTCTCCTCATTTTCCGAAGCCCTGCACTTCTGTTCATATGGCACTGACTGCCTACAAGACAATTTAGGCCTCTTTACACTTGTGTAAACATTTTGCTATGTTCTCTTTTCTGAAAAAGATTCACATATAGAAGTAGGAAAAAAAAATGCTGCACACTTTACTAATTTCTTTTCAGAACATGTGTATTTTATGTATGTTCTGAGGGAGTCCCTTGTAGCTGGGCCTCAAGGGCATGCTGAAATTTGGAACAGGGTGTCTCACATGGGGCAGTGCTCCTGCTCCCACGCCATATGTGAGTGTGTGTCATAGCAGGGAATCTAACAGGTGTCCTGCAACAGCATTAGTCCCGTAGGTGTATCAGCATCTGTTAATTGCTTTTCTCCCCACCCTCCTGAATTGCAGTGTTTTACCCTCTGAAGGGAATTGCTTCACTTCTTTCCTTCCTTAGGCAGAATTGTCTTTGGCTCTTCTGCTATCTTGCACTTTTGCTGCTAGAAGGCTCATACTTGAGCATTTATCTGATCATCTCTTCATTCTTTTTGGTCTTATTTACCATGTAACTGAGTCTTTTCTGATTAATGTGAGCATAAGAACTACCCAAGACATCTCAAATCATTCCTATGAGAAAAGCCCAAAGTTTAAAATAGCCAGAGGTTGAAAAAGTCCTTATTTAAGCATTACTTTATGCTCTTTCTTTTTTCTTAATCTGTCCCATTGCTGTTCAGAAATGATCCACGGAATCCTGTTGCCCTATGAGAAAGGATATATATTATCAGCATAAGTATTGCTTCAGCTGCCTACGGTTCAATAATGTAAACCTCCCTGCATAAGAATTAGAGGAGAAATATTAAATTCAGAACACATACCTGCCATTACAAATTTATCAGTGCAAATAAAAAAAAAGCACGTCCTTTCTGTCAAAGACTGTGCATGGAGGTATGCCATTTTGTACTGGCAGCATCTAATGATATTTCAGTCTTCTCACTCACTTATCAGAAAGAAACACACTTGCAGGACTGGAAATGAACACTTTCCCCCCTTTCAAACTCATATATTATTTAAAATTACAAAATATTACTTCAAAACTTGCTACATAAATTCTGGAAAATGTGTATTACTTACTTACCCTACTGCATAACCAAGTTAAACTCAATCCACTATGTATGGAGAACTTTGCCAGCCAGCTAAGTAGAGTCTACAGATGTCCTGATACACTTGTGCGGTTCTCAAGGACATCAATGGGGAACAAGTGCGAAGGTCAAAGGCATCTAAGTCCCTTACAACCAATTCTTTTTATTTCAGATCTGCGTGCATGTAACTCTTTGGCTAACGTACTCCCTTAGCTACAGTATTGCAGAACCCTTTAAGGATCTATTATTCAATGTGTAAGCTTCTTTTAAACATTCTTTGTGCTTTGTACCAAAACTTGACTTGGTCAAGCAGTCTCTGGAAATTTTGTACATGTTTGTATTCCGTTTGTTGTAGATTATCTGTAAATAAACAGGTGTATTTTTACAGATGGTTTATTCAGAATCATTTAAGCATGATGTATGGTTTCACTAGGTCTGCTCTGATCGCCCAGCATTTTTTCTATCTGGTTGCTTAAATTCCTTTTTTCTAGTTCTGCCTTATGAAGCATTTCTAAAGAGGAAGGACAAAAGTCAAATTACAAGACAACAAAGAAAGTATTTTGGATGCAAAGTTTTTTGGCATTTCTTGTACATGTGACTTTCATCCCCTGTCACTACGCATTTTTCTGAGGAGAAAAATGGTCTGCCAAACATGGAGGTCAAGAGTGAAAGAAGCCTGAGCTTTAATTCAATGTCCTTAAATTCTTTTTGTTGATGACATGTATTCATTGCAACCTTTTTATATTCTTTTGTCCCAGCACAAATTTACAGAGACTAAAAGCTTTCCAAAGAGAAGCATTTTTTAGTTTCCCAAACAAGTCATCACTGTTTCCCACAGCAGTCTGGCACCTTTTTGCTTTAGATGGGCAATGAATAAACTTTATAGTTTATGTTTTTAACAGCAGATTTTTCTTAAACATTCTCTTCACAGAATCCTTAACTGCAAGCTTTTCCTATAACAACCATTAGTACACCTAAAAATATATTTTTAAATGATTTAAATCCTGCTTTTCTTTACTGATTTACTCAAAGGATTAAATAAACCTTCATGCAAAGCAATATCATAAAATAATGATGAGGAAAACATAATTTTACTTCCTTTCTTTCAAAGGTTTCTGATATAACAGAGGTATGGAATAGTAATTACCCCCCACCTCCCCCCCTAAACTGCAGGAGTATGGATTTGAATTTTCTGACAAGAACACAATGCTCTCTGTCTTTCATACTCCGCTTCCTGACCTGAAGAGGTTACTTGACCTTCAGTCTTTTGGGATGCTGAATACCAGTAAAAATGTGCTCTGGAAGTTAAAGAAAGGGAGAGTCCCCTTAGTAGTTCATGGTACTTGAATGGACAAGATGTCACAAGGCTAATTGAACTTCTATCCTAGCTCTATTAGTCACTTACCCCTATGATCTAAGTCACTTCTCTGTTGTTTGCTTTCCCCTCCAAGTTTTGGATTGAAATATCTGATCAGGCTAAAATAATTTTGGGGACATATATTTGTAGAGAGCTGGACACCATGCGTGGTTGCTCCATTTAAAATGCTTATGTACTGCTGCATAAGAAAGAAATCATAAAGGGCATTTAAAGGATAATTAAGAGTTTTTTTCTTTGCATTGAAATTTGCTTAAAACATACTGACTTCACCTTATTCCACACCACTGTTACTGTCTTGCAGTTGTTGACCCCTCCTTTTGTGCCAGTGCCAGATTTTTTTGGGGAGCAGGTAGGGGAAAAGACATTTTTAAACATGAATCATTTCACTATTCTACTACACAGGCTCAAAAGTATTTCTTTGGATGACTTCGACGTGTTGGCGGATGTAGTATGAAACTGAATTCTGAGGATATCTGCTGTTACTCAGGTCTCTGAGAGAAAATATGTTGAACTTTAATGAAAAATTTATAGATTTAGGTATGTATATATGTTGTATGTTAATCCCAGTGGGCAGCTAAACAGCACAGCTGCTTGCACACTTTCCCCCACAACACTAGTGGGGGAAAAGGAAAGGATAATAAAAGCAAGAACACTTGGGGGTCAAGATAACAACAACAACATCAACAATTAATAATAAATATAAAATTTAAAAATAAATAAATAAAAAGTGAAGGATGAGTGGAAGAAGAGAGAAGAACCCAAAACAAGTGATGGAAAGTCATCCAATCAGCACCTCCCATAAGTAAGCTGATGCCCAGCCAGTTCCTGAGGAAAGCAGTGTCAACCTTCCTAAGCCCCCCTGTTTTCCCTTTCATTGCTGAGCATGCCATCATCCAGGATGCAATATCGCTTTGATCAGTTCGAGTCATCTGCCCAGTTGTCTGCCCTCCCAACCTATTGCACAGCTTCCCGGTCTATTCACTTGGGGGAGCAGAGTGAGAAACAGAGAAGGGCTTGACACTGTGCAAGAACTGAGCAGCAAAAGCTAGAACATTAGCGTATTATCAGTATTGTTTTGGTCAAAAATCTAAAACACAGCCCCAAATGAGCTGCTATGAAGAAAACTAACTCTAGCCAGGCCCAGTACAATATATATTACATAAACTTTTTTTTAAACTGATAGTAGTTTCTTTTTTCCCCTGCCAAGACCAAAGTCAGAATTACTGCATATCTTTCTTCTCTAATAGCTGATAAGCAATTACAAGCAATCTAGAGACTGCAGTTCCTTGCTTTGCTCAAGGTGATTGCAGAAGAAATGCAGAATACCGAATTAAAGCCTTTGTATGAAAAAGTTTGCATTTTTTAACTTTTAGGGGAAAAAGCATATCACAAGCTGTTGTATGAAGTGATTACCCATATGGTTCCACACTTAGAAGTTACAGAATACCTTAGGTCTTAAAATATATAATTACCTTTGCTGCAGTGTACTAAAGTATCTGTTATAGAACAGGGTGAAATTCTGTGCTCTGATACTGTGTTCAAAAAAGGATTCTTTTTGGCCAGAATTATTTACAAGGATACATTGCATTGATTTTTTTTTTTAATTTCAAACTATATCTCTCAAAAAAACCTTGAAAGCACATTAAGGTTCAAAGTTTTTTGTTTCAGTAGTGTATACCTGATAAACAACTGTATATTGAAAGTCATTGTCCTGGTTTCAGCTGGGGTAGAGTTAATTGTCTTCCTAGTAGCTGGTACGGTGCTGTGTTTTGGGTTCAGTATGAGAAGAATGTTGATAACACAGTGATGTTTTCAGCTGATGCTAAGTAATGTTTAGTCTAAAGTCAAGGATTTTTCAGCTTTTCATGCCCAGCCAGCGAGGAGGCTGGAGGGACACAAGGAGTTGGGAGGGGACACAGCCAGGGCAGCTGACCCAAACTGGCCAAAGGGCTATTCCAGACCATGGGATGTCATGGCCAGTGTATTAACTGGGGGCAGTGGGGACGGGGGGATCGCCACTCGGGGACTAACTGGGTGTTGATCGGTGGGTGGTGAGCAATTGCACTGTGCATTGGTTGTACATTCCTGTCCTTTCATCATTACTGTTGTCATTTTATTAGTGTTATCATTATCATTATTAGTTTCTTCTTTTCTGTTCTATTAAACCGTTCTTATCTCAACCCATAAGTTTTACTTCTTTTCCTGATTTTCTCCCCCATGCCATGAAAATGACTGAGCAGCTTAGTTGCTGGCTGGGGTTAAACCACGACAGTCGTCTTGGAGGCCAGCTAAAAATGAACCTCACAGGGACTTTTCATCCAGTTCTGAGGACAGTTTCAACTGTCCTGATCCTATTTGCAATGTGCAGTTTTTCTGTAACATCCTACTTTCTCTACATCCTGTAATCTATTTTTACTCTAAAGCCTATAAACTTAACATATTCTGAAAATAACAATATTCCAATCTCCTTTCCTTTTTTTCCCCATGGATATATATCTGACATCCCACTGCTCACAGTAATTTGTAAAGCTTTGTTTCTGCTGACAGATGTTATGCAGAACTCAGTAGAATGCGGTGTCTACACAGCACTGTGGGATCTTGAATGACCCCATGCAGATAAGCTCATTTGTGTACCATGTTTATATCAATAACTTGTAGGAAGATAGTTGAACTGAACAAAATTGTTAACAATATCTTTAATAACACACCCTGAAAATATGATCCCTGGAATATGCTACTGTTGTTTAATACTAAAGAACACAGCAGTGTAAAAAAAGGATTTTACATCTAAAAGAAATCACATTGGTGCAAATAGACAGATTAAACATTTGAAAAGGTCACAAATTAGTTCAGCTATGCAAAACAAATTACTAACATTATGGTCAAATAAATATAAACCTTAAATCAAACACCAACCTGCAGAAAAATTAGGTTTTATTTATTTGCTTTTTTTAGGCAAATAAAGACTGTCCCAGAGGGAACTCAATGCTTTCAAGTTCTTTATTTCCTCAGGCCATCTCTACCACGTCTTCTGTCTTCCTGCACCATTCAAAAGGTGGGATCAAAGTTTTTCCTTTCTAGACACTGAAAGAGAGGGATGGGTGTAATTGTGTTGGAAGGAACAGTTCACTTTTATCTAAAATTTCTGAAGAAACTTTCTTGTGAGCAAGTAAAGGCTTGCTCAGTAACAGTATTGATTCCCATTAGAGATTATTGCATATTCTCCTAATGCACTGCCAGGTAGGAATTATACTTATGTACTTTGGGGAATTGCAGTAATAATAGATGATTCAGATGGCTCTGTACACAGGACTAATAGTGATTAGTATATAGAAGTAGCAAACAGTTTGTGCATTGACCATGGGCCATGTTCTTCTGATATTTATAAATGAAGAAAAATAAATGACAAACGGGTTAAACAAAATACTAAAATTTGCATATTTCTACTGCATTTTATTTGGCAAAGCATTTGAATTTTCCTCGGTCTTGATACCTGGGATGATTGAGCTCAAATCCTTCTCTGGTACTATTGCAATACAAACTCTACCAATTAACAATCTCAAAAATTCATTGATGAAATAGTTTGCTGAAAATACCTAATTCAGCTCTTATACTTTGAATCACTGACTCTTGTTCCTCTTTCAGCCTTGCTACCTGTCAGCCTTTTCTGCAGAAACCAGTGTCATATTTAGCAGACACCAAGACTGCTGAAGTCAGTTAGTACTGCTGTTTATTTTAAGAGAAGAAAGGACCTCTGGTTGCTGGCTGACTCTACAGATGTTCACAATGCATCCTCGGTAAAAAAAGACCATGTAAGTAAGCAGGTTTTGGCAAATGTTTCAAATTGTGCATTGAAATTTTAGCACGTTGTAACTGCAAGTAACGTGGATGTTTTATATCACAACCTTGCATGTTATCATTACTCAAAGATAAATGCCCTTGATAACCCTATCATTTTCACACTTTAAGTGTAAAGTGTTGAAATAAAAAGCTGATGAAGCACAAAGTGTTGAAGTAGCATGTTATTGTCAACATTTTATCTGTCATTTGCCATTTATTTCAACACTTTAATATAGTATGTCAAATGCTCTTCTGTCAAGAAAGCGTTTGAAGGCCTGAGGACATAGAGGTGCCTCTGAGCAGCAGCAAACACTGGGGCACCACTGGTGGGTCAGAGATCGTCAGGAGAGGAAGGCTGAAGTAGCTGTGAACATTACAGGGCTAAAGACCACAGGGGGATCTGTGGAGATCCAGGGGCAGTGAAGGTGTGAAGCAGCACTGAGGGTGTTCCAGACAGAAAGCTCTTCAGGAGCAGCATGAGACTAGCCAAGGACAGCAGGACGCAACCAGCCATACACCCTTCACACAGGAGTATGAACGTGTAGTGGAGAGGGATCACTGCCTGCTCACAGCAGGATGCCTGAGTACCAAGATGCATTGCACTGACACAGTTGATCCTCAGTATGCCATGGGCAAGCCTCTCCCCTGTGCGCAATGGAAAATTCCTTAGACAGCGGCATCCATGCTTCTGAGGCCCATTGTCACCTTTTGTGTAATATCACAACCATTTCAGAAGAGACATTGGTTTAAAGGTTTTTATGGTGTGGTGGGTTGACCATGGCTGAACACCAGGTGCCCACCAAAGCTGTTCGATCACTCCCCCC
>JANZLQ010000029.1:5912619-5933620 GCA_026212715.1 Elanus axillaris | reverse complement strand
TGGGCTGCAGGTGGAGATCTGCTCCCCCGTGGGCCTCCCTGGGCTGCAGGGGCACAGCCTGCCTCACCGTGGTCTTCACCACGGGCTGCAGGGGAATCTCTGCTCCAGTGCCTGGAGCATCTCCTCCTCCTTCCGCACTGACCTGGGGGTCTGCGGAGTTGTTTCTCTTACATGTCCTCACTCCCCAGCTACTGTTTCTCCCCGTTCCACAACTTTTTTTTCCCTTCTTAAAATGTTATCACAGAGGTGTTACCACTATCGCTGATGGGCTCAGCCTTGGCCAGCAGCAGGTCCATCTTAGAGCCGGCTGGCATTAGCTCTGTCGGACATGGGGGAAGCTTCCAGCAGCTTCTCACAGAAGATGCCCCTGTAACCACCACCCCCCCCTACTACCAAAACCTTGCCACAGAAACCCAATACATATAGTCAATTAAGTGTTTGTCTACCTGGTAGTCAAATTAATTTGAGATCTGAATTTAAAGTGTATTAGTTAAAGTGCATTGAATCCTCATGTGAGCATCTTTTGAAGTGAACTAAGTGAAATACTGCCACTATATTTCTGAGGCTACCCACATGACTGTTTAATGTTCTCTAAATACTCTGCTTCAGATTCAGGCCTTTAATTAATTCAAACTAATACATCTTGATGTCTTTGATTCAACACTCTTGGAAATAAGCTTTTCAACATTTTTTTGGTCAGCCAGATTAGAGAAAAAAGTAGGAGTAGGCAGGACAGTATTCCTTATTTCTTCATTTTCCAGAGTTGCATCAGTACTAGTGTGTGTGAGGGAAGGCAGGGAGATGAAAAGAGTGCTTGCTGGCTCTTTTCTTTTTTCTTCCTTATCACATTCTCCCAATTCTGGCACTATTTGATCCAGGAACCACTTCAGCTACCTTAGTCCTGTTGTGTTCACTATGCGGTACCTACATGCCTAAAGTATGAGATAGGTCAGTAGGTCCCTAGTAAGCTGGGTTCAACCTGTGCCTCACAGGCTTTGTGAAGAGGTGTGTTCTTATGAGAGCCCGACATATAGGAGATGGTAATATTTTCGAAGGATTCACCAGGGGATCATCCAGTGTTGGACTAGGCTTGAGTACTGGTACTTACAGGTACTTTAACAGCAACTCATACTGTTTTCCTGGCCGGACAAGCAGAACTAAGAAACTCCTCCCCAACGCCTAGAGTTTCACTAGGAAATTGAATAGGAAGGAAGAGCTCTTTTAACTTAAAGGCAAACGTTTTCATTAACTGGTACTAAAACCATACATTCATACAGTGGTGTGAACTTGGTAAGCTCCTGGCACAGGAAAAGAATAAATAAAACAGCATATGCTCTAGAAAAGCTGCTTGAGCACACTTCTATATTTTTCATAGTTATATGGAAATTCAGTGCCAGCAAACTATTATTCAGCTACTTCCCAGACTAGAGCAAAATTAAAGTACAGAAAACAGCCTAATTTAGACCTGATAGATATTGCAAATAAGGCACTAAATGAGGTAACCGCGTGTTGGGAAAACAATGGGGTTTTTTAATATGTTCTAAGACACAGGAGCTACTTTTCCACAAAACAAATACATAGTTGTACAACATTTAAATATAAACCAACTACAACTAAAACATACATTCATTTATTTTTCTTATTCTGGACAAGGTCCTTTAAGATAAACAAAAATTCTATTGTCTTACCAATGTGATTTCTTTTCTGGACACCATAAGCTAAAATATTTAAAGTTCTTTGGTGTTCCATTATGGCAGTTATCTGTTCATTAATTGCTCGGAAATTGAAACTCTTGGGTACAAACTGAGATGAAACCCAACTGTCTTGAGTTATATTTAGTCACATCAGATGACAGTGTATTCTACACTGATCTGGCACATCTGACCACATACTTCATATTATTCAGCACATTTTGAACCGATGGAGTAAAATTATTCTGTCTTAATTCTGTTCATTTGTGCAGAACTGCTCTAAGGAGGAGTCTGAACCAGTGGCTTTTCATTTTCTGAGGTCTTTATCAAGGTGACATACTAGTTCTCAAATAAACCCATCATTCAACATAATGGTTGAAAGTTACCATAATGGCTAGCTTTAGCAAGTGTCTCTGAAAATGCCTGAAGAATTTGCCTAGTTTCTCAGAATCCCCTAAAATCAAATATCATAGGAAAGTACAGAAAACATAACAAAGTTTTGTGACAGCCCCTAATTTTTTTTGGTCTTTAATTTTTACCAGTCTTCATATGCAAAAAAACCCCCAACCATCCCCCAAAACCAACACCCCCAAAACCCCAAAGGTGGTTGTTTTATAATCATGTTTTACCCTCCCATCTAGCCTAGCTTTTTCTTACTTTTTTTTTGGTTAGTGAAACAGAGGTTTTGGTAAGAAATAATCTTCAGTTTCCAGTTTACATGCCTCATATGATCTCAGCATGACTTTAAGAGGAAGGTTCCCTGGGGCAGGGTGAGTAGAACCCTCTGCTCACACCAGCTGATGTATGGTGTTGCCACTCTGCTCTCTTTCTTTCCTCCTTTTTCCTTCTCACTCCTGGCCACATGCTGTTGCTGCATACTTTGCACCAGTTGTGGACTCCACTGTGAGCTAATCCAATTCATTAACCTTGCAAAATGACAATACAGAAAAAAAATATTTTTTTTTCTACTCTGTGAATTGAATCAGCTCCAGGAAAGCTCTAACAAGCACTGGAGCCTGTGAAAAGCAGGGGTGGAACTACAAAAGGGATCTAAAATACATGTGGAGAAGGGAAGACCTCTGGTTTGGTAACAATGGTCTCTGAGACTGACTAAGTTTTGCATGGAAACATTGCTTAACTGTCTTTATAAGTAACTCATTGCTTGATTATCACTTACCTGCAGTCCACACTGGGAAAATGAGTTCGCTGTTGTAAGCTGCTCCCACTTGAAAGGAAGATTATCCAGGTTACTGATTCTTAATTACACTCTCTTGTTGGCTTTCTACTAACAAGAAATGAAACAGCCTTTTGGTATGTCATTGCTAATTTCAGGCACATGTAGAAATAAAAAGGTAAAAGTGAAAGACAAATATTATCTACAAAAGAACTGTCATCCTCAAACAATATTTATTTTGCAGACTGATGTGGATATGCATAGACATGTCTATTAGTACTCTAGCCCCATCACACAGGATTCTGTTAAACCATCAGAAGGAGACTCTTAGTTCAGGTCACAAATTAAATGTTTGGTCCGGGGAAAAACTTAGCAGCCATGAGGTGATTGCAACCAAATAGCAACTCCTGACATACTCTCAGGCTGCAGCCTGAAAACTGGAAACACTGGAGACAGCTATCTGATGCCACTGAAGATCAATACAACCCAAGACCAAGCACTGTCTGTTTCATAAACTTTATCTTTTCTCATAAGAAATGCCTGACTTTTCTGGTGCAGCAGGGCAGGCAGTGAGAGACTTAGTTATATAATAGGTTCTATATTAATAGTTGCTTGACACTGATTTTTATACCCTGCATTTAAGGATATTCATTTCAGAGGAAAGTATTTCTACTGTGCTGATTGCAGGGAGGCTCATACCCTGGAGACTGTTTTAAACAGCATAATTAAATGATTTTCAATCATTCCTATGCCAAAACACTCATAGATTTACACCTACCTTCAATAGTTTGAGAAGGTTATCTACACTGTATTGAAGATAAATGACTCAATGCAAATGCAGGAGATTCCACAGGTGAAAAGAGTACTTAGTGCCACTGCGCTGGTGGCTGAATGCAGCAGCACATCCCCTTTTCCCTTGTGAGAGGGAGCGCAGGTGGCACCGCTCCTCACCTGCGCTGCCTACAAGAGGGGCTAGAGCATCCTCAGACCTTCCTCCCTGCCGTACAAAATCTAACCATTCCAGTGAAGTCAGGTCATGGAAATCCAACAAGCTGTAGGAGGTTTGCCATGCAGACCTTGCAACATTTAGCCCTTAATTTCTTTCTTAGGGGCCAATATGGCTTCGATAACTATCGCGTTGGAAGCTGTGGACAAAGAAATGAAGAGGTGAGGCCTGAAGCAGTCTGCACCAGGGGACCTGATGCAAATGCACAGGCTGCTTTCTTTAAAATGTGAGTAAAAAAGCTTTCTCTGAATTAGAAAGGACACATCAAGGAGAGAGATCAGCTTACCCCTGGGTAAATGCACCAGTGTTGGAGTAGGTCTGAAGCACTTTAAGGGCTTTGTCAAGTTTTCAGAATTTCTCTTTTTTTCAGAGCTGGGACAGCTTACCTTGCTGTGGGTCAAGCTATTACTCATTCTTCCCCTAATCGCCTTACCACCTCATTCTGCATTTATTCTCACTAGTCACAGATGTGAAAAAGGGTTTTGTTACAAAATGCTGATCCTGTGAAAACTAATGGTGTTGGTTTCAACTGAAGTTTCATCTGGAACAGCTTCTCAGGGCTAGGATGGAGTTTCTGCTTGGAGTGAACACACTGAAGTTTGGGCTATTTATTTCAGTGGATGCCTTCCAGGCATATGCTATTGACTTCTCAACAGCTCTCACACTAAAGGAACATACACAAAAACCTGCAAATTTTCTATTACACTCTAAACGGGGAAGATCTTTTGTAACAAGAGAAGCTAGGAAAGAGGTTCTTAAAGATCTAATCAAGAATATTTAGCAAGCTGTTTATTACCTTCTGAGGACTGAAGAAAAGAGAAAGAAAACAAGAATCCACAAACCAGGAACAGAAGTGTTGTATGTTGTGTTTTCTTTTATCCATAATATGGATAAAACCCATCTTAAGGTCTAATGGGCATTTATTAGTAGGCTAGACTGAAACAATGGGAAGAGAGAAAGGGTTAAATTGAATGGATGTCAGGGTACAGCCTTTAGGGTTTATCTGCATTACCGTGAGATAGACAAGAAGTAAGAAACCCCTGCTTGGTTTAATTGTGTTTTATAGCAACCTGCTGATCAAGTGAGATATAAGTAAGTATAAAGGAGGTAAGGCAAAGACTGTGGTTTGTTTAAAGTGAAGGAAAATGATGTGCAGCTGAACTTCTCAAAGGATGATGTTTTTCTAATACTTCCTTATTTTTTCTGAGGTCCTGCCTCAAAGAAGAAATAAAAAAGGGTAGCCTTTTGCATATGATAAATACTTTGGAAATGTTTGGAGTATTATTATTTTTGCAAATTATTAGTACAGATCAGGCTTTTCTTGTTTAGCAAAGGCAAAACTTGATTTTTGTTTCTTTAACACGGAAGCTAAACTTCAAATCCTCTCTTTCTTGCTGAATGTCAGCAGGAATGTGAAAAAATGTTTCCACAGTTCAGGATAGGAAACCATCAGGTGGTACTTGGTCAGTCTTCCCTTTCAAAGCTGTTCCAGGTGGCATAAATTACTTCAGTACTAATTGAGACAGAGCAAAAGAGAGAACACTAACAGCTTAAGGGCTTTGGAATGCCTCTAGTGTTTTGTAGGTGTGGAAGTGAAGTAACTAAATTATTGGCTGAAGAAATTTACCTTTTCTCAGTGAAAATATAAGCACTTATCTTGTTTCTTTTTTTTTTTTTTTTTAAAGAAGGGAGGTTATGTTCCCAAAAGATTTCAATGTCTACTGTTGTAGTAGTACAGAGGTTATCACAAAGAAATTAAGAGCATATATATGAATTCTCTGCATAGCTACTTGTTTCTTGTTTCCTTGCTTTTCCTTATGCTACTTTTTTTTAATGCTACTTTTCACTATGTCCTGGTTTCAGCTGGGATGAAGTTAATTGCCTTCCTAGTAGCTGGTACAGTGCTGTGTTTTGAGTTCAGTATGAGAAGAATGTTGATAACACTCTGGTGTTTTCAGTTGTTGCTAAGTAATGTTTAGTCTAAAGTCAAGGATTTTTCAGCTTCTGAAGCCCAGCCAGCGAGAAGGCTGGAGGGACACAAGGAGCTGGGAGGGAACACAGCCAGGGCACCTGACCCAAACTGGCCAAAGGGGTATTCCAGACCATGGGACGTCATGGCCAGTGTATTAACTGGGGGCAGTGGGGACGGGGGATCGCCGCTTGGGGACTAACTGGGTGTCGATCGGTGGGTGGTGAGCAATTGCACTGTGCATCAGTTGTACGTTCCAGTCCTTTTATCATTACTGTTGTACGTTCCAGTCCTTTTATCATTACTGTTGTCATTTTATTTATTAGTGTTATCATTATCATTATTAGATTCTTCTTTTCTGTTCTATTAAACCATTCTTATCTCAACCCATAAGTTTTCCTTCTTTTCCTGATTTTCTCCCTCATCCACTTGGTAGGGGGGGAGTGAGTGAGCAGCTGCGTGGTGCTCAGTTGCTGGCTGGGGTTAAACCATGGCACACTAGCTGCAAATACACCCCTTTTGTCTGAATTAGGAGAGATTTTATTTATTTATAGCTGGATTTCTCAGGTAGACATGTAACTGAAGACATGCTGTGATAATTCTTTGCCAGCCAACTGGACTATAATGTATTTCCACACGGGCTTGTGGAGAAACAATAGCGATGTTGGTATGATTGCACACTATATTTTGCTTGAAGTACAGATTAAACTAATATGGGCTTTCAGAAGCGGGTTCTGGTTACTCAGGCAAGCTACAGACTAGGAACACTATCTGCACCTTTATTTTCTCTGGGCTGTGTATTTCAGTATGTAAAGCAACTGAACACCAGTGTCAGTACATTGAAGTAAAATTGACAGAGCATGTTACAAAGAAAGTTAATAAAGGCATCTTTTGGAGATAGCTTGCTCATGAGCTTTCTGCCTGAGTTGTTTTCCCTATTTTAAAATAAAAGGCTACCAAGCTAAAAATTTACAGTTTTACAGATACATTTCAAAACAACAACAAAAAGAGGTTAAAACATTGCAAATCTGATAAGTAATTATTTTTCAATTTTCAGATTAAAATATAGAAAAATTCTAATAAAATGTTCATTAACAAGTTCTGTAAGAAGCATAAGTCACATAATGAATGGGCTTCATAAGTGAAGAAAGTGTTTGCATATTAGATAAACTACTGATAATCCCCATCCCTGTAATGGATCCAACTGATCTAGAAGATTTTAAATGGATTCAAATACCAACCTTTCAGAAGCTAGAATTGAATCAATTTACATGTTACACATAAACTGACAAAGATGAATTAAGCTGTTTTATCTAGCATAACCTTCTCTGGATTATTCATACATTACCTTCATCATGTCTCATGCAGTAAGAGTGATTCAAGTTTTCTTTACCATTGTGCCTGTCATCCTGTCATCTTTTAATGTCAGCGCTGTGTTTATTAGGGACATTTTGCCCAGGAGGGGGTTCATTTTTGCCTTTCAGTCAGTGAAGAGAGAAAATATCTCTGTGGCCATGCATTTTTGCATGGCATCACACCAACATAGCAAGTTGGTGACTAACTGTGCTGTCATAATAAGCATAAGGATTTATAAAATGTATTTTATTGAAACTTCTAACTCTTTTTTTTTTTTTTCATTGTTTAACAACTTTCCTTTTCTATTCCCACACTGCATCATATGGTGCAAGTAAAAGTCTGCAAGGAAAAGGTGGGCTGAATGAACCATCAAATCATTATGGTAGCAAAAAATTCATGAAAAATTGTAATCCATTAGGGAAGGAGGGAAATAATAAAAAAAACATCAGAGAAGCAGACCAGTGAACTGACATGACAGTCATGACACCTCCAGTTAGAAGCTCCACGTCAACTGTACATGCTGTATAAAAACACACTCATAATTACTGAAAAAGTGAGTCAGAAATTGTGGCCATGAATCCATTTACCGAGACATAACTTATTAAGCAAGATCTCTAGGTAAATTCATTACATCATTGGTATAATCCACTTTTCTTCCCTAGCACTATGTCATAGTTGGAATTGTAGCTTTTCACCAAAGTCGTCTCCATTTTAAGTGTGAACATTCCAAACGATCAAGGCAAAACATGAAAAATGTAAAATGCATGAGTACTTTGTGAAGCTATAAGGTAGTTTTCAGAGGTAAAGAACAGATATATCCTTGTAGCTTTCGTATACCTTGGAGAGAATGTTTTTTGGGATGCTACTAACATCTAGGTTGAGTCTGGGGATAAAACATTTGCGTAACAGTTTTACAAAACTCAATCCATGGGCAGCAGAACTCCACAGAGCTGTTCATCCTAATAAACATAAACTAGTCTCTGTGAGATTGGGTCCTTTATCCTTTAAAATTTGTTCTATCTGCTTGACTGCAAGTGCTAACAAAAAATTAAAATACCTTTTCTTGCCCCCTCAATCTCAAATACTGGATATAGCAACTTTTTCAACTTTTTGGTATTTTTTGACTTTGATAATATACGGTTGTGCATAGAAACTGCCTGGTTTGGGCATAAATCCCTCATCTTGCCAAGACAAGGATGGGAGAGGAACTGCGATTTAAACAAACAAAAAAAATCATTGAGCATTCAGTCATATAGAAAGAATTTCATGGTCAAGCTATGCAAGGAGTAGAAGGAGCCCATCTTTGAACAATTCGTTCAGTTAGTCGATTATTTAGAGGATCAACTTTAAGTCACTTTATATTCCTAAAAGACAACATAAGAAGAATGTAAGCACCAAAATTCAATATTGTAATGGAAATTTCCTTTCCAGTGCCTGGCAGTCACGGGACTGTAGGGTGTTGCCTTACCTGAGCAGTGAAGTTCTGGCCACTACTACAGGAAGGCTGCTGTCCCTGTGTAGAAGCACTTTGTCTCAGGAGCTGGGCATTAACACCTTAATTCTGCTCCAGAAGCTCTTTTCTTTGGCTCTAGGGACTAGACTGACACACACTGTGTACATTAATGAAGAAATCAGATTATGAGATTTATTTACAGTAACACTGGTAACAAGAAACCTGGAAAAAAATAAAACTAGAAGAAAGAATAGACTAGACTTGAAAAAAATTGAGTCATTGAGAAGTCAGAGCTCCTTGGGGAGAATGGCTTAGAATTAAGAACCTTTCATAAGAAATAAAATTAAAGATTTGCTAACAACTGTCAGGTAGATTTGTGGGTGAATGGCATATTGTTCTTTGCATTCTCTCATGTGAAATGTTGCTGTCTTTTTAAGCAGACTGTAGGAGTTTCTTAAGCATGTTTCCAGCTAATCAAAATCAAGTGGCCATAGAACAGGAAAGAATAAGCAGTAAAGTTGATATATTTGAATCTAACATTAAAATTCAACAATAATCCTTCACTCCTTGAGTGTGCCTCTATTTTATTAAGTATTTCAATGCAATATAATTAATTTATTAGTAGCAATTAACGTACTGGTAGCAATATCCTTGAACAAGGGCTGTAACTCAAGAAATCATGCTTAATAAAAAAGCCTACTGTGCTTCTAGTGACTCCTGCATAATGAGAGACCTGATATCTAAACATCAGAAAGTCAATATGAAATGAAAATGTATAATCAGGAACTAGAACAGGAGTTGTTATGCACCAAGTATTGTATATTATAAAGAGCTGCTATAGCATATGCACAATATATGCTGATGAGAGCATTTATTGGGTCTTTTATTATTATTTTTTTTAATTTTTACAAACCACTTACAGGCACACACAGTGCCTTTGTCTTCTTTGTGACAATCTAACACATCTTGGGAAAGCAAGTTCACTGTTCATTAGAGAAATGCCACCCAGAGGGTCCTTTCAAAAAGCCTTGTGTGTTTCATCTGGAAAAAAGAAGTCTGAATGTTTTCCATAGCCTTGCACTTCAATTCTGATGTACTGTCATTACCAGTATTGCAGGAAAAAAAGTGATATTTCTTATTGTACTGCCTTGTAGACCAGTGTCACTAGGGAAATATCACAGCCTGCTTTATAGGCAACTGTCCTATTTTAGATGCAGGTACATCGTAAAGACCTTTATATCTGACAGGCTTTCTTGGAGTGCAATACTTTTCACCCTGGTATGAGTCTCCTTTTATTTCCCCTATACAATAAAGTGTATTGCCTGTTTACCACTGCTTTTTGTCCATTTATAATTTAATAACAGCTTTACTCTCTCGAGTTTTAAAAAAATCGAACAGCTTCTTCTCAGGGTGTTGGTCATTGCCCTCCATTTTCTTTTTACCTTAAAACCTGCGCAATTAACTTCAGTCACCTTAAAAGCCTTTCACACAACACATTGCTCCAGTTGTTGAAGCATATGTAATTACATCTAACAGAACCTGTCCTGGGGCAAGCTGATTTCATGCAATTTTTATAACACCTTTTTTCATTATTTAAGCAGAGTGAAATCTTTAGGACAGTGTGATTAAACTGAAATTGGAACTATTAAAGGTACCGTATTCTGAGAAAAGGCAGACTCCTGCCATCTTTACAAGTAGAATTTTTTTCTTTATTTTTTATAAGTAAAAAAATGTTCAGTCTACTTGGCACAGATATTGGCCACATATCCAAGACTGTCATCGTTATGATTTTTCATGAGTCCATATTAGGATTTATTAGTACTTTATGGCTTGGGTTGTAGTTGAACTCAGTGGAAATAGAACCAGTGATTAATATGACATTACAAGCCTGTCTAAAATCTTTTCTGATTCTGCTAGAGAAAATTTGTAAAAACCAATCTGAGGAGTTAAAATGAGTCAGGCAAACGTTATGCAAACAATTCCAGTGAGGTGTTTCTTCAGCCTTAAGAACTCATAATTGCCAGTACAGAATACATGGATAAATGTAAGCTGATTATTAAAGCTTGCTAGGATGGGAATTTCTGCTTTGTGGGACATTCCAGATTGCATGAGAACAAAACACCAACACTACAGCCTCCTGCTTTGCAGAACAAACTATTTTGGGCCCATAACCTCACCCATGATCAGGCAAACTGGGCAGCCTGCCAGGCAGCTGGGGAGCTGGACAGCAGGTAAATCAGCCAGCAGGCAAAAGGAAGGCTAGGCAGGCAGCCAGCCAGGCAGCTTGCAAGTCCATCTGCCAGTCAGGCAGCCAAAAAGCTGGCAAGCCAACATGCTGGTTGCCTCCCCAGCTTCCCAGCAGGACAGGCTGGGAGCTGGTCAGCCAAGCAAGCCACCTGCCTGCCAGAGCAAGAAGCAGGATAGCCCTGCTGCCTGCTGCTTTCTGTCAATGGCTCTGAAGGAATGCATGTATTCCTGTGGAAAGCGCCAGTTCTAGTCTTCTGATATCCAGCTATTCCAGGAGAATATGTTTAACCAGCTCTACTTCTTACAAGAAATACTTATATTTAATATACTGAGTTACAGACAGCTACAGTGCAAGACTTGGTTGTTTACAGAAAGACTCAGGTACAATTTAGGATTGCAATTATGAAATGTAATCTACCTGCTGCTTGGCTGCATTTAGCTCACTGCTCAAATTTGTGTTTTTAAGGTGTTATGCATTTGAAGAAGTATGTCATGTTCAGCAGCTTGCCACCTTCTGCCACTTAATTCCCCATGGGATCAAAAAATTAGACATTTTTCTGCCTCAGTTTCTGATTAAATTTTATCTGGTGCGTGTTCTTGGAGTACATCTAGGTGTTCCTAGAATGCATGTAGATGGATTGCACAATGATGCTGAAAAAAGCAATTGCAGCTGCTGCTTAGAAAAATGGTTATTTCATTTACTAAGGGCAAGACAGACCTGTGTCCTCCTTCTCCCTGAAGGACTTCAAACTCATATCTAATTTGCTGGAAGGACATCCTGAAGACAATGTCTGAAGGAAGTAGATAGTGGAAAACTTTGCCTGCCTAGAGGCGACGGTGCCATGGCACAAATTATTATTCAAGATCAGAGAAAGAGGGCATGGCATGATTATGGCCTTCACCTCTGCTTGGAGGCTGGCACTCTGATTCTTACTTCAGGGCTGTTTCTGTATGTTATCAGAAGGGGTCTCTGCATAAAAATGAAGAATGTGGTAAAAACAGGGGCTGGAACTTCCATCCGCCTATTTGCAGATAAGTACCCTCACCACTGGACATATATCTTTATTCATATTTACCATTTTGTCCTGAAATATTTTATTTCTGTTGAGTGCCCCAGCTTCAGCAGTCAGGGTAGAAAGTACTATCCCATCCACCCTGTTTTATAGCCTCAGGAAGGACACTAACACCAGCTTCTCACAGGTGATCTGTTCATATAAAAGTTGGGCAGTGCTGTTTCTGCTTGGTGTGCCTTAAAAGATTGATCTCCTCTCAGAAAGTCTGTTGGCTCAAGCTCAGGAGAAGACTCCTGTGCCCTGAGTAAAAAGCTTCAGCTCAGGAAGGCAGCAGTCCTGGAGACACATCTGGGGCCACCGGATTAATTCTTTGAACTCTTTCATCCAGTGGTCACAATCCCTAAGACTCAGTTTGTGATGTCCTTCCCTCACCTCCCAAATCATTATGTCCCTGTTACTCTTAGGGCTATACGCCAAGGTCAAGAGGACATAACAGCAGCATGTCCCTCACTTTTATATTTCTTTTGTGCATGTAAGTGTGCATGTGCACATGTGTGTGTATGGAGGGACCAGGATTATACAATAGATCATATTTCAGGATAATGAGAAAACCACTTTAGCTGCTACAGAGCTCAGGGTTTATTAGCACTGCTAACTGATCTTGTATCAGCATCACAGAGCCATGATTCAGTAGCACACTGTGAAGATGCATGACCTGGGATCTTGCTCATATTGCTATTTGTAGCATCTGGGATCTAGCTGTATATTGACTATCCCAGAGTAGATCTCATATCTGTGCATGAAAGACTCAATATATTTTGAATTATACACAAGGTCAAAACCAGGAATGAATAGGATGAGGAAGGAGGAATCCTGTTGGTTTTGACTTCAAATGGGAAGAGTAGAAGAGTCAAGGGACTGACATATAGGAGAAAGTTTTAGGAAGACAGAAGAAGAGGAAACAAGCATAAAAGGAGGTTAAGTCTTTAAAAAGGAGAAGGTACAGGATTCATGGGAGTCATAGATGCGAGAGATATTTTTCCTTTTCTTGTGTCTGAGAAAGGGAAGCAATCAAATATATTTGATGTAACAGAATACAAGCAAGCATATGATAAAACATTTAATAAACCAACAATATATAACTTTACTATTAGAAAGCAATCTGAACACTGATTGCAAAAAGCATAAGAAGGCAGAAGCTAAGTGAACAGAGGAAGGCTTTTGCAGGAACACAGAATATAACTTCCTTTATGCATTATGTAAGTTAATTGTCATTGCTTGATAAATATGTTCACCCCACATGCTCATATCATCAGTCTTCTTTTGAGGGCTCAGCACAGTACTGAAACATCAAGGAATCATGGTCACTTTTTCAAGATAAAACCTCTGCTTTTCTGAACTTTTTGTTTTTCTGATGGGTGACAAACATGAATCTTTGCTGTTACAAAATACATTGAAGTGTCAAAATAGCATAAATATTTCCCATGCTTTGAAGTGCTGGACAAGTAGTCACTAGCATTTTGGGAAGTACAGGTGGTAGTGTTTTTTTTCCTTATTACTGCCTGCTCCCTAGCTGACTGCAGGGACTGTATGAGAGTCTTAGGACCTATCCTTGGACCGAATGTTCTCAGCTTGACCGTATTTAGGTGAACACATTAAAACAATACTGCAAACTTTTATTGAACTCCTAAGACAATAGCAATTGGAATGGAATCCTCCTTGTTTTGGAGGATGTAGACTGAGGCAGCTCAGGGAGCCCATTCCTCTCTTCCCTAGCCCCATAGAAGGCAGGAAGACTTTCCCTAGCCTCTGCGACTTCTGTCCCATGACCCACACATTTCCTATCACTCCACAAAGGTGTCAACTTCTCCTTCACCCCAGTGCTATACGGGAAGTGAAAGAGGCAAAAGACTAGGCCAGACCACACAGTAATCAAAGACAGTAATGAAGATATCATGATAATGTCACTGCATAATTATAAGATGTGATTTGGTTTTAGTTGCTTTAAAATCACCGCATTACCATAACATCATATGTTGCCCATTGCTCCTTTGTACCATTATGTAGCACAAAGGAAATTAATCTCAGTTCTTCTGCAGGGTCCTTCATTGACATAAAACCAATCCCTGTCAATAGGAAGATCAGGTGGCTAGTTCCTTCTCAGCAGCCCTGGCAGAAAGAGAGCTATAGATCTGCTACAGGGATAAGTGTTGTACTCAGTCCTACTAATGTGTGACAGAAAAAGACAATATTGGCAGGAATAAACAAAGAACATAAAGGGTTCAACTTGCAGCTTCTCAAGGAATTTATTTGCACCTATTCAGCTATGTGGTGATTTTCATCACGTAGTCTATGGGCTATTAAACAATTGGGAGTTTTGCAAGAGCTTGCAAAAAATCAAGCCTGCTTGTGAAAGCATAAGCACACCAGACAAGGGTCTGACTGCACTGTGAATTTTTTTGCAGTCCACAGACTAAGTCAAATGTCCTAAACAACAAAATAACTTCACTACACATTTGCAGAAGTGATGCAGAAGAAGTGGAAGTAGTTTCTAAATGGTGATGGGTAAGGTATGGAAGTAGGTAAAACACCAAAAGCTGAGCATAAAGATAAAGATGACATATTTTGACAAATTCTCCTTTATTATAACAGTAGGCTTGGTGTCAGTCCTTTCTAATTTGAAAGCTGCATCTGTTTTATTATTAATCTAACCTCCTGACAGTGGCTTTCATAAGTTTGATGAAGCAAAAAGCTGGATATACTTTCCTTCTTTTGTGAGTTGAGCATTTTGTTGTTCACAAGATTTTTCTTTCATTTAATTAAACATTTCTATTCTTAGAGACTTGTTTTTTACCTCCTACCTTGTGGGAAAAAGGACAAAGATAAGGCTGAAGATAAAACTTTTCTTCCTTTTTGAGCAATAGCTGTGGTATTAGATATTATAACACTCAAGCAGGATGTGATATTGATCTTTTACTGTTATTTGGGCAAACATAATTATAGCTCTCTTTTGTTTGAATTGCTCGGCAACATTACAGGGTCTGACAGCTGTATGAACATCTCAGAAGAAAAAAAGAAACTTGTGAGAAGATTGTTCAGATAAGTTTTGTGAGGTATATGCATTTTTTTTATATCTTGCTTTGTACTGCAGCTAAACTCACTAGGCAAATTCACATTGTGGCTTATTTACAAATCAGTAATATTCTACTTACATATACAAGATCTGAATATGAATTATAATCTCCGGCTGAAATTTGAAAACAAATGGAGGAACTATTAAGAAAATAGGTAAGATGCTCAGAAGACTGGAGACAGAAGTCTTGGAGTCTATTCCTTACTGCCACTATCTTATTTCATGACCCTTAGAAAGTCACTTCATCTTCAGCCCTATTTTCTCTGTAGTCCTTTGTTTGCTTTATCTAGTTAGGCTGTAAACTTCTAGGATAGAGACTGTGTCCCTCTTCTCTGAGAGCTAAGTGGTACCATAGCAGTTGGAGAGTCTTAAGTGAGATATCAATATGCATAAAACTAATAGATAATTCTGCCAATAACTTTGCCAATACTGAGCTGGGTAAGTTTATAAGTCATGAGAGAGCTCTGACTTTAAGTGATGTACTTCAGAAAGCTGAGGATTAAACAACAACATCAGCTCTGCAACAATAAGGCAGAGAATTTAAACCATGGGTGCTTCTGTACCCCATATGTTGTGTAATACTGGCAGTAGGTATGTTTTTCTTCTTAAAGTGGATTGTGCTGGTTTTAATGTTCTTTAAAGCTGATATACAGTGGAGAGGGGGCATTTGTTCTACCAAAGAGACAACTGATGTTGTTACAGGTTGCTGTTAGGAAACATAGGTTGTTATATTTTTGAAGTGTCTCTATTAGAATGGGAAAAGTCTTGGTCTCAGCACAACAGTCAAACGCAGGCATAAATCAAATCGATACGTATGTAACTCACTGATGTCAAAAGAACTGTTATTGTTTTTAAAAAGTTAAGCATGGCTGTATTATGTTTCCTCAGTTAGCATTTAATGTGTCCAATATATTTGTATTAAATATTTACCTTAAAAAGTTTCTCTAAAGTTCAGTCTCACAGCCACTGGAGGTGAGAAAACCTGCCTGGACATAGACCCATGGCTGTGATGGTACCAGTAGTGCATTTTGATGTGATCATGTCATTTAAACTCTCTTTCTGTCATCCATTTACAAAATGATTGGGATTTAACTGCAACACTTGACAGAATATTTTAATAATTAATTAGAAAGAACACACAGATCACTGAATGAAGCTATTAAAATAAGTACAGAACACAGCTATTTTATTGTTACTGCAGATGCATAAATAAAGACCTGCCTTTGGAAGGTGGCTATTATTAAAGATTTGCATGAATTTCATCTTCACAGACAAAGCAAAAACTGACTGTTGGATATTAGCAACTAGGTTTCCTTAGTTATTGTCCCAAGCATTTTACAAAATGTCTTTTTTGATATTTTAATAATTTATTTTATAGCCTTCTCCTATTTAAGTAGAAGCTGAACTGAAGAGAAAAATTAGATTTGATTCCTTTATCTTCTTTGTTACATGCAATTTATGAATACAATCCCGTAGCACTTGCTTCCTGATTCACAATTCATGGGTTAGAGGACTGAACCTTCAGGTAATCATTCAAGATTTGGGAGGTGACAGAGGCATTGATATCAGCACATTAAAAATATAAAGGCTGCTGCACAAAGAAGTAAGAGTTGAAGAGATTGGAACCATAATGGTCCTGCTTGAATTCCGTTAAGAAACATCTGAAATGTGAGCAACTTTACAAATGGTGAAGAAATGGAATAAATCTAAAATCTTTCAATTAATATTGATAATATAACTCTCAAGATTTTTGACAAGACAAGGTACCTTGGGGTAACTAGCAATAAGTCTTTATTATTTGACAAGCACTCCACTGACTTGATGGCTTCACTGGATTTGAAATGGGTCTATGCAAACATAATAAAGGAGCCTTAGATTTTGCAGAAAGAATATTTATTTTACCAGTCATGGAACCTACCTCTTTTTCCTATGGTTGCATATATAGTGCTTCAAATAGCTTATTGACTAACCTTGAAAGAGATCATAAAAAGCCTTTCATCTCACACTGAATTATGATCATACTGCTTCACTCCAGTACCATATTAAACAAATGAAATTAGGTGAGCCATCATAGGACATGCCAAAGTTCAAATCAACAACAGCTTTTTTTTTTTCTAAGAAAAATATTAAAGTATAATGTCTTGCTTGTATTTAAAGATGTATTTCAGAGACCAAAAGAAATCAGAATGTGATTTAAGAAGACACAATTCCTATGCTGAAGTACTTTGGATAAAAGCGGTAGGGAAATAGAGCAAAGGGTTGTGCACTTATAGTATTGCAAAGGATGAAGAGATATCTGTTGATGTGAGAAGATAAGGCAAAATAAGGGAGACACGGATGAAATAGAAGAAGGTAGGTATTTGTTTGCTTTGATCGTTTCAGTGTGCTTTTTCTTTCATTTCTTGAGTCATAACTTAAATAACTTTTCTTGCCTTTTTTGTGTCTTTTTAATTTGATTTGGATTTTAGCTTGCTTTCTGTTTTCTGTATCAATCCATTAGAAGAACACTTTATAAAGTCACAGAGTCTGCAAAGCACTTGAAAAACTCATCTAGTTCATCCTTGGCTGAAGGCAGGATCAACTGTATCTATATCATTCCTAACAGATGTTTTTCCTAACCTCCACTGAGAGTTACTTTACAGCCCACCTGGACAATCCTTTCATAGGCTTTAAGATGTGAACAATTAGCATTTTCCCTTATGTTTAATCTGAGACAGAAAGTGCTCGTAATTCATCAACTGCCTCTTTGAGTACTTTGAGATTAAATTCAGCTCATCAGTTCCAACAGATTAGAAAATACATATCTAATGCAAGTACTTTCCACCTGCTTATGTAGCAGGCAGAGACCACAGTCCTGTGTCCTTGATACTGGCTGTGATAGGTGTCTCACATTGTCATGAAGATCTTAAGCACTATTGCCTTTGCAGAATGATTTGTCAATAACTTTTCTTCTCCATTTAAGAGTGGACAAGCTTTTTCTTTCCTCATCTTCTAATTATTCCTGAATTTATACTTATCTGTGCTGTTTCTGGTCAGAATTTTTTCTGTTCCCAACCCCCTTTTAGTATTCATGCCTCATTTTTTTTTTTCTTGTACTTAAGAAGCTAAGCTGTATGCCTCTTTCCTGTGTTTGTGGACAATGAACGTTTAATCAAGTTGTTCTCCTGTAGCATCAAGTTTTTACCTTTTCCTCTGTAAAGAGACACTTGTGTCCTTATTCTTTCTAAACCATCAGGCTCCAACAACATGGACAAATTTTCAATGATATTTTATCTAGGAGTTCTGAGTTTACTGAAGCTGTTTTCTTGAAATATTTTGGTTTTATTTTGTCTCCCAGTCCTGAGAATTATAAACTCAATTGTATTATGAACATTTTCTTTCACACACCTCCTTGCCCTTCCTTTAGTAGTCTTTTAACACTGTGGAGAATAAAACCTTTTCTGAAGCCTCTGTAAATTCTTGGTTTTATTCAGTTCTGTTGCATTCTCCAGCCTTAATTAGTTTAATGCTTTCCCATTTAGCTGGCAACTTACTGAACAAGGACGCTGTCCTTTCTTCCTAAGGTGCAAAACATCCTTAACTTGACATTCATAAAGTGTCATCTTATTATCAAGAGAGCTGAACTCAATTCAACAACATTTACCTTGTGAATACACTTGTCCCTTGACCCTCCAGTAAGAGGACTGGCAACAGCACTACCTGAGTTGTTCTGTCTCTATTCACAGACCCCGAGAGTCACATCTGATTTTGCATTTCCCATTATACTGCTAGTGTCTATATGAAAAAAACCATAGTGGACAGTAGTGATGATGGTAGATAAATTACCACAAACTTTCAGAAACCTCTTAGATTTATGTTCCTGGAGGACAACTTTGTTTTCAAAATGCCTGATCCATTCATGAGGAGAATGGATACTTCTGTCTCCTTTTCATTTTCTTGCCTCCTTTATGGTGTCTTGCTTTTCCATTTTCTTGCAGCCTTTACCTGCTGCCTGTAGAGAATAACACTTCCTCATCTCAGAGAGTGACTATTTGGAGGTGGAACATATCTGTTTTTTACTTACTGTCTTATTTAATGATTTTTAACACATTGTCTTTAATCTTATGCTTTGATTGAGGAACATGACTTTAAAATCATAACTAATTTTCAAATAAAGCAGAAATAAACAATAATACGATATGAGTCATATTATGCAATAAGTGAACACCTGTGTTAGGATTCTGTAGACCTTCTGAAATTTTCTCATAATCTATAAAAAACAGCCCTTCTTCTCAGACTCATGTACCTACTTTATCTATTTACAAGACAAAAATGGAAAAGGTAGACTTGAAACTCTCTGAACATTTCCATACAAGGAAATTATCTTTTAGGAGGTTACATATACCTATAAGACATCCATTTCTTCTTTGTAGTAGTCTACCAGATGGTTGTGCTCTACAGCTACAGTTTGTGGATTATTGCTACTTTAAACATAAACAGTTATATACCGAGTCTGCAGCAGTCCCCCCTTCAAAAGCCCTAAAGCTTTGGATTTACATGCTAGTGCACTATATACTAATGTTTTCCTTCATATGAAAAAAAAAAACCAAACAAAAAAAACCCAGAAAAAACAATGCTGGCAGAACTTCCTAGAAATTGCTGTTTAGCCAAGGAGGGTAGAGGAAGAAGAGATCTTTTAATTTGCTTTATGATTTTGTATGGAATGTGTATTGTTTGCCTTAAATGTGTAAGAAGACTTATTGTTGAAATGTTAGGTATTTTACTTAAAATTAAGCTTATAAATAAAAAAAAAATCTCAGGACTGAGAATATAACCTAAATCAGCAGCACCTAAACCCAAAGATGTCCTTAAACAGAGCATTTGTAAAATGTAAAATTTGTAGTTTGAAGCTTTCTGTGTTGTTGTAAAAGATCCAGAGCATTTGAGGAGTTATAATAAATCAGACTGAATCAGATCTGAATTTACATAAAAACATTGTCTATGAAGGTAGTTGCTGAAAGTACAGCCAAAAAATGCAGATAGTATCAAGAATCTAATTGCAAGCAATGTTATAAAGGAATGACAGAAATTATGAAGTTGAATTTGTTGTATAACAGAAGAATGAAACCTGAAGACTATCACTGAATGTGACTCTTGCTTATTCATTAGTGGAATGCAGTCTCCACCAAGAGATAAGTTGTCACTTACATTTCCTGAAAAATGTCAAATAAGTTGGTCACCCAACTTGGAACTGGGAAGAAATGTTGCTTCGCAACACATAGGCAGATAGCAGTTTAGCAAATTCAGTCAGTAAGCAGAGGAAAACTTGAACCATATTGCTCTTTTTTTTTTTTGTTATTATAGGCATATTCAGGAAATATTTTTGTTATTATGCACAGAAAGACAGAAGATTTGCTTTTGCATAGAGAACATCTACATTGGAAAGAATACTGCTCTTTTGCAACTCTACTTGGTGAAGAACATATCTGCTTTGGAGAAAGTAAAGTCAAGAGTATTAATTTCTGAGGGTTCCTTTCCATGGGAAGTCATATGTCAGATAGAATATAAAAGATTACTTTCAAGTTGTGCTTCTACATGAGGAAACTGGCAATAATTTGTTCCTTGTGACTGCAAAAATGAATTATTTTATTTTTTGCCTTCCAAGACATTTGGTAGGTCTGCTTTCACATTTGCATCTTGCTCAAAAGGTAGTCCCATTACTGCTCACCAGTTTAATCTATAAACAACTTCCCATATTGCACTTCTCATGCATTCTTCACATTCCCTTCCCTGGTGTGGTGGGTTGACCATGGCTGGACGCCAGGTGCCCACCAAAGCCATTCTATCACTCCCCCCCACCTCTTCGCTGGACAGGGGAGAGAGAAAAAAAATGTAACAAAGGACTTGTGGGTCAAGATAAGGACAGGAGAGATCATTCATTAATCACCGTCACGGGCAAAACAGACTCAGCTTGGGGAAA
>JANZLQ010000029.1:5881322-5911592 GCA_026212715.1 Elanus axillaris | reverse complement strand
CCAAGAAGGCCAACGGCATCCCGGCCTGTGTCAGAAATTCCGTGGCCAGCAGGAGCAGGGAGGGGATCGTTCCCCTGTACTGGGCCCTGGTGAGGCCGCACCTCGAGTGATGGGTTCAGTTTTGGGCCCCTCAGCACAGGAAAGACACCGAGTTGCTGGACCGTGTCCAAAGAGAAGTAACGAAGCTGATGAAAGATCTAGAGAACAAGTCTAATGAGGAGTGGCTGAGGGAACTGGGGCTGTTTGGCCTGGAGAAAAGGAGGCTGAGGGGAGACCTGATCGCTCTCTGCAACTGCCTGAGAGGGGGTTGTGGTGAGGTGGGGGCTGGTGTCTGCTATCTGGTGGCTGGAGACAGGATGAGAGGAAATGGCCTCAAGTTGCAGCAGGGGAGGTTTAGGTTGGCTATTAGGAAAAATTTCTTCACTGAAAGGGTTGTCAGACATTGGAACAGGCTGCGCAGGGAAGTGGTTGAGTCACCATCCCTGGAGGTGTTCAAAAAGTTCATAGACAAGGCACTTTAGAACATGGTTTAGTGGACATGGTTGAATGTTGGACTTGATAATCTTGAAGGTCTTTTCCAACCTAAATGATTCTATGATTCTATGATTCTGCTTTTGCTGAAATGCAGAACATTACAAATTTTCCATGATTGGAAATACTGATTCATCATCCTTGTAGAATAAGATTTTTCACTATCCTTTCATACTTCCTATATGATTAAGTGAACTTAACTGTCAACTTCATTTGGAGAAAATAAACTTGTATGTGTATTAATTTAAAAATATATTCTGAACCTCAGTTTACCTATCAGGTATTACCCTGCTTAAATGCATGGTGACAAATTAAAGGACAAGGATAAATAAAGAAACTCCACAGGAAATAAAATAGAAGCAAAGTAAAAGTGCTATCATACAGGAGAATGAAGGATTTTCTGATTGAAGCTATTGATTGCTGATTGCCTGGCAATGTAAAGTCTGGCAAACTGTATTTCTCAACTCACATGTAGACTCAGAGATTGCCTGTCCCTCAAGGTTGCTGGCTTGGAAGGGGTGGTGGTGGGGGGTATATACACAGTAAATCAGGAAATACTGACACGGGGCAATGGTACCTGCCAGCTGGGTTAGAAATGAACAGTTTCCCTCAGCCACCTCTGAAAAAGCAAGTCTAAAAACACAACAGAGCTGGTGGAAAGAAAAATACATATGCTTCTTTATTGTTTTTATCCATTACTTTACAGACTACATTGGGATTAATAAATAATGCCCTGTTTTGAAGAAGGCATTTTTAATTCAGTTTAATCTCTTTCCGTCATGGCCTCCTGTAGTCAAGAATGGGAGGACATATAGGTACCAAATTAGCTTATTGGGGTATGACCCTTACAGACCCCCTAATCAAGTCCCATAATCAGCAGTATGAATCAAAAAAATATATTAAACCAGCTACATAAATCATTACATAAAACAATAAAGATTTCTTGTTAGACAATATCTTTGGGGCCCTAAGAAGGCTAAAGCTGTGTGTATTCATGTGTCATGGATAGCCTGTTAATACAGCAGATTTAAGTAGCCAGTCATGTGATTCAGATAAATATAACCATTGCACAATTACTGTGCAATTATTCTTGTTTCCCATGAAAACTCTGCAGATATCCTGTACAAAATCATAAATGACATTTAATTAAATAATATCTCAGTGTCTAGAGAGACATCTATGGAATGACTGTCTCTTTTCTTCCTGATGAAAATGCAAATGAAGCCATTAATAGTTTATAAATAAGGCTTAGCTAGAAGTGAGCTAATGTGCATCGTGCTTTAAGCTAAATAAAAGAATTGTTCCATAAAATTCATTGATGTAAAATCCCAAATATTTTTTGTTTTGGAGCTGTACCTTTAAATATTATTCTTTCTCTGGGCTTTCTTTTAGGAAAAGAGCATTTTTTTACACCCTATTATGACGACACCTGAAAAAAAACTTAAAGAACCTGGTGGTGACTTTTTTCCCCTGCAGAATCCTGAAGTTATGCAGTGAAATGAAAATGCTCATATCACAACCTAAGCTTTTATCTCAGAAACAGAATGCAACTTAAACAGGATATTGAATATTGCTGCAATGCAGAACCACCTATTTAGATTCTACACTGGAAAAAATACTGTTGCTGCAAGACCATGTGATGGAAAAAAATTAATACTTGTCTGTCCTGTAGCCTACAAAGTGAAGAAAAACCCCAGAGTTTGCAGTTTGCTTAGTGTATTAACCTATGGACCTCAATATTGTAAAGTGAAAATATGGATCAACTCCTACACTTCATTTTCATAGGACAAATAGACTTTGGATTAAATATTTCTCAGGAATCTGAGGGAAATCAATAGTGTTTACAAAACTAGTAAAGCTTAGTTTGGATGCTGAAACTTAAGCCTTTTGTTTAAATGTTCTTATCAGTGAAGCCTTTAAGGTAAGCTTTGTTCCTGGAGTTTTGATCTTGTCTCTGTGACTCCAATTGTGAATGTAACAAGATTTAAAAAAAAAAAAAAAAAAAAGTGGAACTGAAACTGGCTTAATGTGTTTTATAGATTTTCTGTCACCAAATTATTATTACTGGTCCCCTGTTGACACTGTTGCACAAAGATGTCTTAAATGCAACTTCCAACCATTTGATTGAGATTTTTCTATAATAAAGTTAAGCCCCCAGGTAATTGTCAGTAACCTCCCTGGAATATTGAGAGACTCCAAGAGACAAGAAAACACAAACATTCCATGATCTGACCTGAAAATAGATCTTCTGTGCTCTGAGATAATCAAACACAACCCTGAAAACACTTGCACGTGTAGACTGTATAGGAGGACTCACATGAAATAATGATTTAATATTTAAGATAGATGGGTATAATATATAAAGATAAGGGACATTATTAAAATTAAATTTTAGAGAGGAATCAGTGATTGATAGTGTGGCATAAATAACAAAATTAAGCACATGTCTGCTTTTCACAGTGCTAGGTGATTATTTTCTTTTGAAAGTTCTTACTCAGAACCACTCACTTGGAAACAAAGAATAGCACTGAAGTGAGAAATGACTTCATTTACATGCTTGCAGAACTTCTTCTCTGTATGGTGATAGTGCTGTACACTGCAATCAAAAGCAAAACCGTCACAGATTAAAGAAAAACCTTACAGGTCATGCACATATTGGAAAATGGCAACACTTCTTACATCTGTGTGAAATCATGGTAGTTTACTTGATACTGAATAGTGAGCTAGAACAACAGCAGATATGGAGGGTTCTTTAAAATAATAAAGAACTTATAAGCTAACAGAGACAGATGTCCTTAAAATTTATTTGAGAGAATGGTTTTTGAAATAGAGACTTCAATTTGGTTTCCATTTAAGCAACTAGCAGTTTAGGACTGGATTATAGTTATAATATATATATAATATTTATTATATATAACATTTATTATATATAATATATAATATATATATAGTTATATATATATATACACAACTCAGTATTTTTAATGCTAATACCTCATCTAGCTACACTGTGGGATTGTTGGACAGACATGGGGGTGTACTTTTATTCCAGAGGAAAACAGACACTTTATTCTCTGTGGATGGTGTCACACAGATGATATTTTGCTTTTGAACTTTAGGTTTTGCTACTGCATTACTTTTTCTTGCAAACATAGAATCGTAGAATCACACAATGGTTTGGGCTGGAAGGGACCTTAAATACCATTTAGTTCCAGCCTCCCTGCCGTTGGCAGGGACACCTTCCACTTGACCAGGTCGCTCCAAGCCCCATCCAACCTGGCCTGGAACACTGCAGGGATGGGGCAGCCACAGCCTCTCTGGGTGACCTGTGCCAGTGTCCCACCACCCTCACAGTAAAGAACTTCTTCCTTACACCTAATCTAGATCCACCCTCTTTCAGTTTAAAGCCATTACGCCTTCTCTTATCACTACATGCCCTTGTAAAAAGTCCCTCTCCAGCTTTTTTGTAGGTGCCCTTTACATACTGGAAGGCTGCTATAAGGTCTCCCTCGAGCCTAATCTCTTCTCCAGGCTGAACAACCCCAACTCTCTCAGCCTGTCTTCATAGGAGAGGTGCTCCAGCTCTCTGATCATCTTCATGGCTCTCCTCTGGACCCTCTCGAGCAGGTCTATGTCTTTCTCATGAATACCCTGATGACTTCCCTTACATACCTTGGAATAGAATGAACTTCTCTGTGGACACCTCAGTTTCTTTTCACTGGTGTTAGAAGGAACCTGAAAAAAAGAGAGCATGCTAGATACCTAGTTGTTAGGCAATTACAGTTAGGTAAAGAGAATTTCTCCATGCATGCACAGAATTTATTCCTTCACCAATTAACTTGCTAACCTCCACCAAATGATGTTTCAATTATTTTTCTTCAGGACAGTTTTTGCACTTTCGCACTTTCTGTAAAACATCTTTATCTCTGTTTAAGTTTGAACTATAAATAGCCCCCCTGCGCAGACCTGTATTGGCATTCCCAAACTGGAATCGAACCACAGCCTTTTTTCCCTGTCACTTTTTGTGGTCTTTTATTTTGTGCCATCTATGAACTAAGAAAAAATGAAAGACTTCAGTCATTAGGGTCGTCAAAGTTAGGAAATACAAGTGATTTCATGACAATGTGAAGATAGACCAGATAGGCTAAGGCATGGGTGGGAAGTTAGCTAGCAAGCCAGAAAAAGACAGGGCGGCAAGACAGGAGCTGAGCAAAGGATGCGGTTCAGTTCCACCAGTGCCCCTACTAGCAGGAAAGAGGTACTGGGCAGGAGGAAAGGGGTAGGTGAAGGCAGGAAAAAATATCCTGCTCCATTAGTGTAGCCAAAGAAACCCATGTAATAATTGTCCCCAAAACCTCAGTGACATCATGCCAGTATCAGCTGATAGAAGACCTGATAAATGTGATGGTCATCTCTGCTGCCACCTTTTCCCCAGCTTCTGAGGGATTCATTTGCTGAAAAATTTCTGTCTGTTCTGGAGAATCTGTCCTGAAATTTGAAGGTAGTTGTCCAGTTTTGAGGACTGTCTAGATGCCTGTTATCTAGCTGCTTTTAGGACACAGGTTACAGGTCTAATGTTTCAGTAAGCGGGGATGTCACTGAAATTCTGTTAACATACATGAGGAAACTGTCAGAACCAGCTATCAGTAAAGGCAAGACCTATCAACTGAGATGCACTCGAAGAATACTTATGCAATGTGTAAAGCTATGTCTAAAACACACTTCCACTTTGTTTGGGCTTCAGAGCTGGGGTACATGTAATCTAATTTTATATATCCTTTAATTTTAGATAGCTACAATGCACACATCTGTGTTCAAGCTAGTCACCCTGGACTCCCCATATAGTTAGAAAAGTATAACATGTACATTGGGGCTGTTCTGGCTTACTGAGATCATACCTAAAATAGATGAATCAATGCCTAGAATTACATGTCTCTCCAGTAAACACAATTCATGACATCTGTGTAGGTCATGTATGGAGATCTATAGTTGGCCAAATGAATAATGAACAATGCCTCCAAATCCCATTTGCATCCTGAAATATCATGGAATGAAAGTACACATCACGTTGTCTGCTAGTGCTCGAACTTTACTCAAAGGACAGATCATAAAGTGCTCCAAGTTACAAAGAATTTATCTGAGTACGTTTCTTGGTATGCTTTTTCAAGAAAATAATGAACTTGTGAGAAAATACTGGTTTATTGTCTTGGTAGTTCAGCTAATCTCTTACATCACCTCACTACAGTGAAGCAAGATGTCTGTCTATGAACTCATTTAACCCCTTAAATAGTTATGTTTCAAAAAGCCAAGATGAAAGGGTTTTTTTCATCCCAAATGCAGCTAGATCTATCTGTAATTTGGTAAGCTTAGGGGTTTTTTTGTTTTTTTTTTTCTTCCTGGCTGTGCTCCAAAGACAGAGACTCTGAAGCAGGGAGTCCATGAAGGATAAGTGGCAGATATGAAATTATTTAGTTCATAGCTGTAACCCATGGAGTATGCAACACTGACTAAAATGGGACATGGCTCAAGTGAAAGCTTTACTGATTTACTATTTTCCCTTAGCAGGCTCCACCAACCAATTAAAGCTAAGTGCTTACCTACAGAGAAAACTTAAAGGAGCCAAGTATCACTTTTTGGCCTTTTTTTTCCCCATCACTACTAAAAATCAGAGAAGCCATCAGAGGCACAGACATATAAGTGCACCAGCTTAATTTATAATAGCTCATTCTGTGAAATAATTAAAATGGACTTTTACAGTCAGAAGGGAAAACAAGGTGTAAGCAATTAATAATTCTTTAATAAGAAAAAAAATCCTGGTTTACTAATAGCTTTTTTTGTGGTTAATTAAGGCTCTAGTTTGCAAAAACCAGTAACCTTTTAGAAAGTGGATTCTGCTTAATATAACAAAAGCAGGACTAGGAAATAGTGAAGTAATAATGGTTTCCTTGATAGGGAAAGGTAATGAATACTGCAGAGACTGTAAAAATCATTGTGCCTATGATGTGATATCTCAGTAGTTCTTCACAGGATTTCAAGAAAGAGAATTTGGTCAAATGAAAGAGATATTATCCAGAAGAACACCAGATTTTGTAAAACTCAGACAGTTCTTCTCAGCAACAGGCTCTGGATAGTGGACATGAAGAGAAGGAGCTTTGGGTCATAGTATCCAGAATGTTCCAAATAGAAAAAAAATCCCTTCTTATTTCCTTTCACACATTATTACTCCATTTTACAGTATGTTTTCATGTTTATATGAACTTTAAAATTACTTAAATGGCTTAGATGGGCATTTGGTTTTACCTGGCCAGTTCCCCAAAGTTCTGATTATGGCCAGGAAAGACATTGCTTAGTGAACAGCTTGCATCAAAGGCAAAGAACTATAATAATTTAAGTGCTTTTCTGGATACCATCATTTAACCGTATCTGTTTGCTTTATCTTGGCTGCAGTTTCTGTTACACTGAGGCCAACAGTACCATTTGAGTCCAGGCTGAAAAGAGTTCCAGCAATGTAAGTGCCAGCTACTAAACAGCCGATCCAAGAGAAGAGCTGTTGTGATAAAAGGGATGGTAGAAAATCATACAAATGTAGAGGCCATTTGGAAAGGAAACAAAGGATGCAAATACTCAGGTATCTAAATCATAAAAAATAGTAGGAAAACAGATTCTGCAATTGAAAATAAATTATCTATATGTTTGTCTATCTATCCATATATAGATAGGTCTATAAATCTATGTACCTATATCAATATACATCCACACATATTTAAAATACTTATAGGTATGTATAGATATCAAACAAATAGATAACTATAGATACAATCCATATACACTGTATGGATTATACACATATGTATACTCTCCTGTGTGTATATACATGTAGACAGAAAATAGGCTATAGGAGCATGCTAGCTCACACCAGTTTACATAAAGGAGCTGAGCAGAATTCACAGACCTGGGCATCCAGAAGTTTGAAACTTTAAACCTATTATGTAACCACCACTCCAGCTTTGTGTATGACAACTGTCTTTTTTGGCAAATGATACCTAGGCTGCACAGAAGTTCAGCTCTCCCTGCCTTTGGAGGGGACCCTGCTCTGCAGTGGAGTCATGTGCTTCTGCTTTTGTTCCTACAGAAGACTTAATCCCAGCCAACAAGGACAGGAGCAGAAGAAACTGTTCGTGCATCAAAGGAAACTGCTTTAAACATGTTCTACTCTCCTGCTGCATAGTCATGGTTTGGATTAGGAAATAATAGGCTGTAGGCAGCTAGGAGTCAGAGCTGAGTAAATTTTTAAAATCTCTAAAAGGAAGGCAGAAAGCTTAGAAGCTGTGCATAATTTATACCCATCTATCATCTTCCATCTTTTGATAACCCAGAACGGTGACCCCAGGAACTAAAGTAACTGCTTAGGAACATCATTACAGATCTATGTCTGCTAACTGTTATTGATTTAAACAATTTCAATTTGTTTGTTGTAATCTCACGTCATAGAGCAATGGCAGCCAAAATGCTTTTGTACAGGATTGGCAGGATAACTTTTCAGTGAAATAAACACTTTTCACAACTTATGAATGTAACATTAATCTTGTTCCAGGATATTCTTAGGGCTGACAACTTTTCATTATTATGCTTACCGTATAGTGTACCGTATAATGAACTAAGCTTTAAAGCAACTACAGGCAGACCTGAGTCACAAGTTTATAGTCAGAAATTTGCTAAAGTTTATTTCTGCCTGGATACAGTTTTTTTTTTCTTATTCTTTAGTGAAATAAGAAAGAATAGAAAATAACCCCTTATATACTGGGGAAAAAAAAAACATTGGGAGTCATGTTTTATTTCAATTCCTATCTGTTTAAAATGTTTGCACTGCTTTTAGAGTTCATTATTTGTTACCTATAAAGCTAGTGTGAACTAAACAAAATGGTAAAGAGAACAAATGGGCTTCAGTTTAGCTTAAATTTTTATTTTTTATTTAGTTTATTTTATTGTATTACACTTTTATAAAAGTCACTGATTTAAATATTCAAATAAAATTTTAGGTATATAGTAAAGGTAAACTGTATAACATGAAATAGAAAAATGGTTCAACACTCATAATAATTTAAATTACCAACATTTTTCATATGCTAAAATATGTTGTCTTAGGCACTACCCCCCCCCCCAAACCAACACACATTACTATTTTTGTATTCTTTGAACCAGATTACTTTATCACTTCTAGTAGAGTTACTTTTTCCTTTCCAGAATCTTTATTTGTGTCTAGGAAAGGTTTACAGTCAATGTTTATTTGGGGATTACATGATTGAAAAAATCTTAGGATAAATAATCGGCATTAAAAGCAAAATTTTGCCTTCCAAAGTGTCTTTTGCAATCAGTCTTATCTGTAGATAAGTTTAAATGATCTTAAAATGAATGATTTTAATGTAGAATTTCTAAGAAATGCCTCATCAAGGGCTATGCACAGATACACAGATATGGGATCTGGAGGAAATGCCCACATGCAGAAGGAAGAATTTAGAGGTGGCGGCAGGTACTTATGACAAGGAGATTGAATATATTTTTCAACTGTCAACTTAATAAAAGGCTAGTTTGCTTTCACCACAGAATCTTTCTGTGCTACAATCCACTATATAATACTTGAAATGCTTTTTGTTGAATTTTCATTAACAATGTAAAAGTTTTTTCACTTAAAATGGTAATTATTTACTTCAGGAATCATATTTTTCATGCATTTCAATAATATCTTGCTTATTTTTAAGCTATACACCCAACTCAGATAGGGAGAACAAAAATGATAATTCAAAAAAAAAGCGTCTTGCTCTCCATTCATATTATAGCTTAGAGAAAATAAACAAAACTAATACACTCTTAACAATAATAGCATAATTCAGCCTCGTTGCCAAAGATAGCATTGAGCAAAGATGGTATTCATAACGTTCTTTTAGGACAGACTTTATTATACTATCCATGATATAGGTTTTTGTCTCCATGGTATTAAGGGTATAACACTGTTACACATTTCCTTTCTGTAGTTCTACTCACATGAAACTTCTGAGCTATTCTTTGGAGGACTGGATTCAAATTACACCCATTCCAATTACACCAGCTCATCACAAATATTACCACAGAAAATTGCCTATGAACAGGAAAGTGTAGTTTGGGCAGTGTTTCCTATTGTGACAGACACTTAATAAGCATGCCTTGCTGGTTTGTGTGTAGTAGAGTTCCTCCTGCTAAGAGCTATGAGCAGTTCAGCTGAAATCCATTTGGCAGCCAACTCTGCCAAAGGAGCAGTTTTAAAACAATGGGTTGCCAAGTAGCAGCAAAAAGAGTATATAAAAAAAGGAAAGTGCATTTTTATTTAATAAATATCAACTGAAAGACAGGTCCAAGAGGAACAGATGGCTTAGGTGACTGGACATCATTTTTTAAAAAATGGAATATAATATGAAGTATTTTATAAAGTGCTAGCAACCATGGCACCTGCATGCTGATACACAGAAGACCCAGAAGTCTCAGAACTAAGCCAGCTCTCTTCTTATTTTCTTTTAGTTTGACAGCCTGAATTTTAATTTTCTGTTCTGTCTTTGGCTTTTGATTAGGCTTCAGCCTAGTGTCTTTACTATACCACACTGGTCGTCAAAGTGATGCAATTCTGATCATTACTTATAATGATGGAAAAAGGCTTTGTTTCCGGCTCCTAGTCATGTCATCATGGTTTCTGCTGATGCCTACACTGCATTCTGGGATGTAACCTTTATCGATCCAAAAGCCTTTTGCTGTCCATGCAGACAATGAATCTGGAAATGTGCTCTTGGGTGCTGCCAGAGCCTGCCTACCAGAATGCATGGGATCCTGCCTGCCAAAGCTCATCTTTGGCATCTTTGTGTTAGCACAACATCAGTTCTGTCCCAAAGCCCTGCAGACAGTCAACAAGGCAACTGCACAGAGATAGAAAGGTAGAGATTATTCATGGGCACCTTCAAAATTGGTCTTTAAAAGGCTGAGTTTTCATATCCAAACTTATTCCTGTAGGAGTGGTGATGTTCTTAAATTGGTAGTGCAAGGGACAAAGTGATCTGGTCCCTAAACACTAGGGGTTCATGATGGTACAGTGAAAATCTTAATGTAAAGATAGAAGCTAATGACTTGCCTGGAGAAGTCTAGAAGATATATTTTCTGTGACAATTCCCTTCAAAGAGATGACTCCTTTAGCAAAACTAAAGATTCTAGCATGTCTTGCCCAAGAGCCCTGCAACACAGAAGTTAACAGCACTGAATGACACAACAAATCATGCTAATCTGGGAAATATGTGAAAGGAAGTAATGGAGACTTTCAAATAGGCAGATGTGGAAAAGAAAAAAAAATCCAGTTTAATAATAATCCTCTTTACAAGGATTAGAGGCCAATCTGGCTGCAGTCTGGGGGTTCACATCACTTTGGTAACTGCTCGGCTGGGGCCTATAACAGAGCGTAAAGTTAGTTTTGGTACAAGTCATTCTTGTATTCCCAGAAGTATCACTTTTATTAAGTTTCAGCCATCTGTTTGTACCCAAGGAGACTAGTTGTACCTTGTGAAACACTACATGTGATGACTATTAAAGAGAAAAGGCAGAGCATTCCTATTTGCCAAAGAGGAAGTTTTGGAATTAGGTTTGCCCTCTACCAGTCATACAACACAGGGCATGTTCAATGCCAGCAGAAAAATGATCAGGAAAGGTTAGTTCCACTGACTGTAACGAGATGCTTATTCATTATCAGAACTATCAGCCAACATTAATATTTATATCCATGTTTCTTGCTAAAAATTCAGGATAGAGCTCAAACTAGCATTTCTACAATTTTAATGTTTCTTTTAATGAGGAAAAGAAGATGGAGATAAAACCAGTCTGAAGAAATTGCCTTGACTGGTTAGTCGCTTCAGAAGCAATGGACCATTCTGTGATGATGGCAGGACTACACATTCTTTTAAGTGATCTTCAGCAATCTGATCATAGCCCCAGGCATTGCTTGCTGGGCTTGTTGAAAGACAAGCCATGGGAAAGCAGTGATCACACAGAGGACTCCATTTTTCTGCTGAATATCAAATATTTGGACAGTGTCTTAATTCTAAAAATGACAATGGAGTCACCTCTTGGTCTTTGACTTTCACTCAAACAGTTGCTTTATGCAGCCTATTTAAACATGGCTAAAATTGGCATTGGCCTCTGAAAAACATGAGTTTATTTTGTAGTGAAAATAACCCACTTATGCTATAATTAATAATGATGAGTAACCCATAAATAAAGAGCAATACAAAAAATTGCGTTATTTTGGGATGTCCTAATTTGCAGAGTCTGAAGTCCAAAGCATCAAAAAAATATAGTTAAATATATGTTTCAAGTTCCATATGACCATCAATATTTTACATTACAGAAATAAACATACTAAGAGAGTATCAATTATAAATTTATAACAGCATGATGAGTGAATGGGACTCTACAAGCAAGAGCTGAATCTTAATGGAGGTGTGTTTATGTTGGTATAAAAGGTGTTCATTTTTTCTTGGTATAGTTTATTCCTAGAAGAAGAGGTGAATAGGGAGTATTCGTATAAAGTACCACCTTTTAATGTACATAAATAGAACGTATCCATGTCAGACTATTATCATATTAAAAGTACTATCCCTTAACCAGAATTAGTGAGAGCTTTAAAAGCTGGCAGAAAAATTCTGTGCTTACAGTAGAAAGAAATACCACTTGTATGCTGAGAAGAAGACTCTGCTGTCCTTTCCTATTTTTCAGCGAATAAATAAAGATGTCAGATCTTTCCTTTTAATCCAGTACCTTCTAAAAAAAAAAAAAAAAGAGTAACCCACTGTAACAGAAAGCATTCTTCATGATCAGGTAGGTTTTGTTCCTTTAAATTGATTTTTATCAGGGGTTAACATGTTAAATTTTTTACTTATGCAGTTAATAAAACCCAATATTGTGCATTTTTTTCCTGTAGAAATTATTAAACCTAAATTTGGACATTAAAATATTATAAGGAAAGCTATCACTTAAAAAATTATTCCCAAATTTATAAGAAATAAGCAGTGCACCGAATTATATATATTTTAAAACACAATGCTCAGTAGTGAATGAAATTCTGTTTAGGAATGAAGCCATATATATTTTAGAAAAGCCAAGCTGTTTATACAGCACATCCACAAGGAAATAGGAAGGTGACATTGTTTACACTACATCCATCCATCAGTAAGATAGAAGGCTGTTTCATGTAAGCATAAAGCACAGTAAGCCTTGTAAATCTGCAAGTTAGAGTTCACACATATATAGTAAAGTGTTGATTATTGCTTCAAAATTATTTAGTGACAGTATTGAATCATATATAGCCTGTGACTAAGAACTTTTTACTTCATGTCTTTGAAACTCAGGCAAACATATCTATATTTCTGATGTTAAAGTACTGTCTGCAATTAATAGTTCAAACTCCTCGCATTAACATCTGAGTTTTAAACCTCTTGAATATTTTTAGGACATGGATTATAAAGAAAGTGAGCTTAAAGTTAACAGTGAAAAGATTCAGCATGTTAAGTGACTGTTAAGTGCCTTCACTGCAGTTCACTGAATCTCGTGATTAACTAAAGCAATGTTGTCCCAGATGAAATGCACTGTAGAAAGGCAGTGTCAGAATGATGAAGGCATGAGTGGCAGTAGCCAGATTGGAATTTAGAAGAAATAAATTCTCATTTCTCTGCAGGCAGAGAAAGCTCAATGAGGCAGTAGCTTTTACTCATGTTTCCAACAGCAAACCAAATTCCAGTTTTGTCAGCCTTGTTAACCAGAGATAAGCACAAGACAGGGAACCTGCTATTTTATCTTGTAGATTTCTCTGTGCAATGTTGCTCTGATTCCAGCGAAGGTTCCCAGCTCCCCTTTGACATAGCCCTTTTCAGAGACTGAATAATGAAGCAGCAGCTCCAGTGGCAGCAGCGCTGCAATCTTGACCTACCGCAGACACTGAGGCTCAACCACCCTTCTTAAACTTGGTCTAAGCCTACATGCAGCAGTCATATCTTGAGATGAACAGGCAGGTTTGCGACCCCTTGCACAAACACTAGTCTTGGAGAAAAGAACAATCAAAGTCCTGAGATTGCTCCACAGGAGAAGACAAGGGTCACATAAGCACTCTCTAATCGTAAGGGCTAGTTTGCCAATGAGCCACTGTCTCTACCTTGTCAACTGTTTCTCAGAAAGATGACGAGTCTCACGTTACCACAGGGCTTTCCCTGATGAAACCACCAAATTCGTCTTTCCTTCATGATTGAAGTTGTTCACAGGAGTGCCTGTTCTAGGACCACATCTTTCAAAAATTACACTTTGAAAGTAGCAGTGCTGGGTAATCTTTTTAAATAACAGTAAATGTAGGTTTGAAGCTTGATATCATGTACAGAATTGCTTCTTTTCACATATCTCTGGGATAGTAGAAAGATGACAGAAAGATCCTTTCTGAAATAAAGTACATAGCATTTCACAACTGAAGGCTCAAAACACGATTCAGTTCTTTACCATTAATTTTCCCACAGCCTTAGTTTTTTGATACTGCATTTTCGGTGTCTGTATTTTACAGTAATAAATAGTGAGAGCATCAGATTTGTATGGGATGAGTGACAAACCTTGTAAGTGGATACAGTTGAGCATAGACCACAGATAATCAGATGTATCATGATGAATATTGAATAGCATACTGACAATTCCGTTACACAATGATATGTAGATATGGATTTTTCCAACTTTTTGAGAGTTTATTTTCTTTTGATACATAGTCTTCCGTGGTACCCACTGGACTGCCATCTGCAGATTTTCATCTGGGCAGGAGCATAAGAACTGACCATAATTACTTGTTTCAATAGCTGTTTACTCCTGCTGTCACTGATTACAGCCACTTTGCAGTCTCCCACCCTGAAATAAGTGAGATGCATCTGCTGAGTAACAGTTTTCTGACATTTTGCTACCCTTTGTAAGAATTTTTGACACTTTTGGGAATTACAAGTGGTGGCAAAAGAAGCAGTTACAGACCATGAGGGATGAAGATATGTTTCATATCTGTCAGTCCCTTCAGTTTTTGCAGCCTGGAAATGAATCAGCTGTACTTGAAAAAAACAATATTAAAAAAATGCTGTGTTTGCTGACCTAAGCCTAAATCCGATTTTCTATAAACAACAAAATCATTGCAGAAAATTATCAGGAGAGTAAGGGTAACTGTACAAGTCCAGTTTGTGAACAGGCATTTTTTGCAACATTTTCACCAAAGCATGAAAATCAAATGAAATTAAATGAATTCTATTCATGCACAACCACTTTTTATGTCAGATTATATAGCCCAAATCTCAACAAAGTGAATCTAGAATCCATTTATGCATTCACATTTTTGCGTAAGGTTATCTATATGTACATGTGTTGGGGAATTTTGCTGGATATGCTTTTTAGAATACCTCAGGTGGTCATTTCACACTGGCTTTGACTTGGATTTTAACTCTGAAAGTCACTACTTGGTCTTTTGGGTGTGTCAGTATGTCTGTGTGGCATACATCAGGGCTTTTACAGCTGTAAATGTTCTGCATTAGCACTAGAAGTGTACATTAGCATAAGGGATAATTAGAATTTTTTACATGTGAATGATATAAAAATGCAGCATTTAAAAATTCTATGGTTATAAATCCTTTATTAAATAACTATGAACTGTGAATTTGTAGTTATATTACTGATGTATCCAGAGATAATATGACATATCTAGAAATAACATAACAGCACTTCAAATGCTGATGGAATAAGCTCAATAGTTTGTCTCATGGACATATAGAGTAAATAACAATATGGGAAAAGTCTCTTTCTTGGTGATCCATAACAAGCAGGGAAATTTAGGTAAAGCCTCTGCTGCCTATATTAAACTATACTTTTTTTGCCTATATGCTCATAACTGTCACTGCATTGCCAAAATCACTGTAGCATGATTTCCTCCCTGTCTTACACTCATTAGCTAGGCTTTACTTGATTTCCTTTTACCACAAATTGCTGTTCACATTTCCTGCTTCTGATCTTTTTTTCCCTTCTTTCCCCCCATCCACTTGCTCTTTTCTTGCCTCTCTCTGATCTTCTGCCTTTTGAGCTTCTCACATTGCTATTTTTTCCATGTCTTTTCCTATGCTTAGAAACATTTCTCATTCCTTGTTCATGAAAGCCTTGTCTACTTCTTCTAAAAACCAATTTCTTTTATCAAGACTCCAATATTTATTTTTATACCAAAGCTATTTTTAATCTCAGATGATAAAATTTATTAATTTATACAAACTAAAACTGTAGCGAATTTATTTTATTTATTTTTCTAAAGAAGTGTCATAAGTCTTTTATGTATCTAAAAATAAAGGTTTACATGCAACACTTTCATAAAAAGATGGTGATTCATCTCAGTTCTTCCCAGCACACACCAGTGAAGTACACAGCTGTCTTTTAAATGGATGGAAAAGGGTACAGAGATGTACAGGTCTCCGATTCATTTGGAATAAAGCTGATTACCAGTTTCGTTCTGCAACATCATTTTTAAACACAGCAAGGTGGTTTCACACAGTGTTGCAGCAAAATATTTATGCTTTCATAGATGTTTACTTAGATACTTATGGTATCTCTTGCTTGTAAGGCACAACAGGACAAAATGTACCCTAAGAGGAAGGACCAGAAAAAGTAAAGGAAATATGAATGAGAAAGGATTGGAAAAAAGGTCAGTTAAACAAACAGACAGATATGTGAATGGTGATTGTGCTGATACAAGCATTACAAATTGGTTCAGTATGACTGCATGGGAGGCCTACAAAGGAAAGAAGAGAAGGAGAAAAGGCTGGAGATGAATAGGAAAAAGCATGAAGGAAAGGCTAAAAAATGAGGAAGACATAAGGTATATAATATTGGGAAAAAATGTCAGGGTGATCTAATTCTTCAAGACAGGCTTTTAAATTATCCTGGGAACCAAGTTGCTTTGACTTTCAACTTAAAATCTGTATGGTTACTTCTTCTTCCATATGAATTTAGGTTGGTAAGAAACACAGGAAAAAGATCACAGCTTCACAGAATTGCTCTGTATTCACAAAGGTAGATGAACTAAAGGCCGGACAGTATTACCAGTTTTTTTCCGCAAGTAGATTTACATTTGAGTCATATGAAAAGGACAGTTACTTTTAGTGTCTGTCAGAACCCCTGTATCTACTGAAGAGTGCAATATTTTACTACCATTCACATGGATACTTTAGCAATAGTGATAGTAATTTTAGTGAGGGCTGCAGATTGATGTTCAAGGTCAAGGCTGTATCTAGGTTTCTGCGGAACGTATATAAGATATAGTCTTTTCTATATATACACACAGCCAAAACTCTGAACCTGATGTTGCCATTTTACTCCATGCTTACTACAGCTGCCTTTTTTTTTGGTCTTAAGTATATGTGGTCCTGTCGATACATGACTGCAGAATACTCCTGAACATAGCAGCTCCCTTGATGTTTGGATGGTCTCTTTGTATACTTCTGGTTCCCTATTACAGCAAACATAGGCATTTTGATTATTGAAATCCTTCACAGGTTATCTCCATTTTACCATATAAAAATCAGTTTATGCCTCTGGCTGACATAAAACATCTCTTATTAATTTTCTGGGGGATTTCCTTTATTGCTGCTGGTATGCCGAGATTATAGCCAGTGAAGTTGAAGAATCTTAAACCCTCTGGGGTCTACAATTTGTTTTCTTGTGTTTTATGCTAAACTAGTCATCTCTTTGTGATTTTTTTTTCTCTTTTTTTTTAGTCCTTTTTCTGCACCGTGATGGAAGTGCACAAACACTACAAAGGTTGACAAATGAAAAAAGGAGCTATGGTATCATGGATGTTAAACATAGCCTGTCATAAGAAAGCCCACTTTTCTTCTCTATTAGAAACCACATTTATGTGAAACATGAAGGAAACAGTAGAATAGAAGAAAAAAACCAAACAAATTAAAGGATTTGACCCAGATATTCCAAACATCACCTACTTTTAGATCGCAAAAATAATATCCATGCCTTTTTAGTGCTGCTGCTGCAACCTACAAGAAATATAAACCATAAAGGCAAGATTGTAATTTTTTATTTAGACTTTGTTGAGTTTCAGTCCAGGAGTAGAGCGAAGATGTCACAGAAAAGTGTACAAGCCAACAACTATGTTTAAAATTTACATATCCCATCTTGTTTGGAAAGTGCCAGCTGCACAGTTAGTATCTCCAATAGATTGCCCTAAACAATATTCCAAAGCCATATATAGTTTGCAGCCTAGCCATTATTTGTGTTTCTGCAAAGAGAACAACATCTGACACCTTAGAATTATTTTATTAAATTGATTAGAACAATGAAAGACCTGACTGACAAGGACAATACTTGTTGAATAAAATACCTCAACAAAATAAATATTCTTAATACTCTGATCAAAGTGCTATTTCAGCTTTTCTTTAGCTTTCAGCACTTCCATCATATATATGTGGATAGCTGAGCTAGAATTTATCTCAGTTTACTGAGATCACATAAAATCTAAGAACTGAATGTCAAAAGTGAGTCAGCCACCCATGCCCATTCTGCTGTAATTGACAGAATGACAGATGTATATCTAGAGAATAATTTATTATGTTCCCCTTAGAATTAGATCAGTCATTCTCTAGACATGTTTATTTCTTTATACTGACTACTGAGAGATCCTAAGCTATTTTATAAGGCTAGATTAGGAGAAATGATTAAAATCCTTTATTTAAATACAAATTGTGAAACATTTAGGAGCTCTCCAACAGCATAAATAAGATCTGGCAAGGAGACATGCTCAAAGAAGAATCTTAAGAATTTTGTGATATGCATGGTTCAACATTAAGTAATTATCACACTGTCTGGTAAACAGACAACCCACGCAGATATAGGTATCTATGTTTGTTTATAAAGTGCCTTTATATATAGAATGCCTACAGGCATGCAGTTTAAGTAAACAGTGTCGAAAACCATTGACCAGAATTCTACAATCTGGATGCTTTTTTTAGATCAATATCCATTCTGGAACCATGCAGACCAGAGGAATTGACTTAGACAAACTTCCTGGATGGGCTATATTTGTGCTGTTGATCACAGAGGATCTTTCTGCTTAGCACAGTAGGTTTGTCATCATACTACATCTAAACAGAGGAGCAGGGAGGGCAGAATCAAAGAATAGTTGAGGTTGGAAGGGACCTCTGGAGGTCATCTTGTCCCTCCCTCTGCTGAAGCAAGAACACTGAAAGCCGGTTGCCCAGGACCACATCCAGATGGCTTTTGAGTATCTCCAAGGATGGAGGCTCCACAATGTCTCTGGGCAACCTGTTCCAGCGCTTGGTCACCCTCACAGTAAAGAAGTATTTCCTGATGTTCTGATGGAACATTCTGTGTTTCAGTTTGTGCCCATTGCCTCCTATCCCTGTCAGTGGGCACCACTGAAAAGAGCCTGGCTGCGTCTTCTTTGCACCCTCCCTTCTGGTATTTATATATCTTAATAAGATCACCTCTGAGACTTCTGTTTTCTAGGCTAAATAGTCCCATTTCTCTCAGCCTTTCTTCAGAGTAGAGATGCTCCAGTCCCTTCAACATCATAAACGCCCTTCATTGGACTCTCTCCATGTCTCTCTTGTACTGAGGAGCTCAGAATTGGACCCAGCACTCCAGCTGTGGCCTCACCAGTGCTGAGCAGAGGGGAAGGATCACCTCCCTCAACCTGCTGGCAGTACCTTGTCTAATCAGAATGCCATTGACCTTCTTTGCCACAAGGGCACATTGCTGGCTCATGTTCAACCTGGTGTCCACCAGGACCTCCAAGGCCTGTTTTGCCAAGCTGCTTTCCAGCTGGATTGCTGCCAGCATATATTGTTGCATGGCATCATTCCTCCTCAGGTGCAGGACTTTGCAATTCTCCTTGTTGCACTTCATGAGGCTCCTTCATGAGGGAGCTACAGAGGCGTGGGCCGGAGGAAGCTCTAGAACCTTCTAAGGAGCATGATTGAGTGCTCTTGATCCAGGGTGCCTGGAACTTTTGTGGCAGGTGCCCCCGATTGGGGAGGGTCAAGCACCCTTTTAGCTGGTGTTGGAAGAAACCTTTATAAAATCTAGGCCTGAGTGCAGCCAACAGATGTAGCAGTTTGTGCTGTGGTCTCTAGGTTGTGCTTTGGGAGCTTCTGGGCTTTTTTGGCAAGAGGTCCAGGATATCAGGAACGCCTGGGCAAAAAGGAGAATAAAGAAATGTTCAGTGTTTTCACTTCTCATTTCTTTAGGTTTGTACACGTTGTTGTAATACGAAGTAGAGGAAAAATGCCTCAGGTATTCTGTCATCACTTTTTCTTACTTTTCTCAAATTTCTTTTAGTTAAGATTTTTGACAACTTCTAAAATAGTTCCATCTCCCAGAGCTTTTGCTGAGCTGCTACACTGATGTGTAAAATATGCCAAATCTCTCTGGGATATTCCAGAATAACTGCTTCAGACTTCCCCAGTACCATAATTTCATGCTCATTCTCCCTAATATATACTCCTTCATTCCAAGGTCTACATTGGACATCAACTTCAGGCATCAATTGGATTGAAATGCTCATTCCTACTGGATACAACAGAACATGAACTACAGCCTGCAATGGCCATTTTCAGTTCTTTATTAGTCATTTAGTATATAAACACAGAGTATTTTTCTGTACTCTAAAGAGATTATTTTTTCAGCCAATATTCCTATTTAGTGCAACTAAACCACTAGAAGTAATTTCCTCTGTTGAACTGAGAAGGGCTTAGTTAATATACCGGTTTACATCAGTGATATTACTTAATTTTGAAGGTTTTGTTATCGCTCAGGTTTCACACTTTCATAGCACAACAGATTTTAGAAAAACACTTTTTCTTTTTTTTTTTTTAAGTCTAACAATAGTGCCTAAGATCTACCAGGCTTTCACAATGTGAAATTACAAAATGTGACTATAAATTGGCAAGCATTGGATCCATTTTGAAGATAGGTAAACTATCATAACTGAAATACTAATTAATGAAGTAATTAATTACAAGTAGTATAGTAATTGAACCTAAAAGGATCTTTAAAGCTCTCTTTAATGTAGGAACACAGAAACCTCTTCCTGTGACTAATCCTCCTAAACTACCATTTCAATTTTTGTAGGACCAGTAAGGATATAGTTAGCAAACTCAAGCCATCTGCAAACTAGGCATTTTTTAAAATCTAGTTGTCTAGTTATCTTGTTCCTTCTAATGAAGAGAAAAAGATATTTTCAGAGGGTGTTTTTTCTTTGTAAAGATAGGTCTTGGAGATGGGGTAAATAGTAGGATTAATGACACTTAGTCCCTCCCCACTGACTGAGGTGGGAATCTACATTCCTAGATCATACTAGAACTACAGCTGTAATAGTAAACGGAATGTGCTAAGGACCGTTCTCTGGCACTTGAGAGGAAGTGACACAGGAAGGTCATGTCTGTAATGCTGACTTTTCTTATTCTTCAGATTAGAAACTTATATCCAGACTGACTTTGTGGAACAGTCCCTGGCTTGTTCTAAATTCTATAGCAAATGAGTTGTTTAGAAGACTGCTAGCTGGTCCAGAACAAAACCTTGCCAAAGACTATCCTATCAATTTAACCATATAGACAACGGCATTGCAATGCACTGTTTAATTTTTTTTTCATACAGGTACAGATTTGACACTCAACTTTAAGACAGCTGAAATTCCATTACACTATTGCCACTTCAAATTTTTGCAAATTATGTGTAAAATGCGTTAAATAGCAGTAACTTTTTGCAAAGTGAAAACTTCTTTTAGAGATTGTTTTACCAGATTACCCTGTAATAAAACTCTGAGAAATCCTATGTAAGACATCAAAATTTCTGACACCATTTCTTCCCAGTAAAAAATGAGCCAAAGTAGTTTAAGATGAACATTCAATTATTTTTGTTCCTGAAAACTATTTAAATCTCAAAGCATCAGGAAATAATAGTGGGTGATTAATGAAGCCATTGATTATTTGAAAGATAAGTTCTTCAGATGTCATTCAGTCAAACAAAATATGAAAACAAACTATAGAAGATGGAACTTGCAAGGGATTGAACGTAAACATCACTACAATTTGTCCCAAATGAATAGATTTTTTTCCCAAGATGTTCTTCTCAAAAGGTATGAGACTGCTGAAGAGTGTATTGATCATTCAGTGAACAAATGGAAACCATAGTTTGCTTCCTTCTAATTTTCTTATTTTGATGACACTAATTCAGTGCTTATAAACTGGACCACAGAGAGCCACAAAAAATATTGTAATGATCCACATTCAAATAGACAAGTGATCTTAAATAATAAGAAAATGGAAATAAATTTCCAGCTCCAGTCTGGTATGCATTTGAATGAGTGATATCAAAAAGATCATCTGCACAATCTAGAAAATTTTGTAATTTATGAAACATTACATTTTGTAATTTATGAAACATTACATTTTGTAATAGCAATATTTGAAAAATAGAGACTCAGTTTGCTATCTCCTCATCACCCACCAAAAAAATCTCCCAAGCAAAAGTGTAAGTTAATGTTTTCAAGTTATCTTGGTACAATTACTCATCCTATGCTGAACATATCTCTCAAAAAATAAAATATTTCAGTATATGAAAGAAAAAGCTGTACAATGTTCGTAACGATTCAGCTTACTTTTGAAAACCTCCTGACTTTTTTTTTTGAAGGTAAAATAATGTAACTCTTTTTCTTGCTTTTATATATTATATTAATAGGTTTTGAATATAAAAAAATGTAAATTCAGTACGAACCACCAAGCAGGTCTTCATGAATTGGATTCCACCTTTTTCAATCTGATCTTTTAGGAAAATAAAACAAATGGCATTTAAGGGTTTTCGATCAGAAAGAACTTGAAAGTACAAAGACATTAATGTTAAATATAAAGATATCAATATTGACTCTTGCTAATGATCTGTCCTCTGAATTCCAGCCTTCTGAGTAACGTTTTTAAGTATCAAGCATCATGAGAAAAATGAATGTGTCATACTGCTTGACATTTTCCTTAGCAGTAACTAGGCTGAAAGAACATGTGCCAAGCCAGTCAGGTTTGCAAATCATAAGTGTTGTGGTTTAACCCCACCAGCAACTAAGCACCATGCAGCTGCTCGCTCACTCCCTCCCCCCCGCAGTGGGATGAGAGACAGAATAGGAGGAAAAATAAGTAAAACTTTTGAGTTGAGTAAAAAAAAGTAAAAAAAAAGTAAAACTTTTGCTCACCACTCGCCAAACGATGCCCAGTTAGTTTCCAAGCAGTGAGCTGCGTGCCCCAGCCAGGTCCCCCCAGTTTATATACTGGGCATGACGCCCCATGGTCTGGAATACCCCTTTGGCCGCTTTGGATCAGCTGCCCGGGCTGTGTCCCCTCCCGACTTCTTGTGCCTCTCCAGCCTTCTCGCTGGCTGGGCATGAGAAGCTGAAAAATCCTTGACTTAGTCTAAACACTACTTAGCAACAATTAAACACAGTGTGTTATCGACATTATTCTCATCCTAAATCCCAAACCATAGCACTACACCAGCTATTAGAAAGAAAATTAGCTTTATCCAAGCCAAAACCAGGACATAGGAAAATAAGGAATCCTTTGAACCAATGTTATATGTCAAATATATTTTGATTGTATCAGATGTTTTTAATTTGAAGGCTCTGAATACCTAGTGGTTTCCCCTAACTTTTTGCAACACATTCAAATGCTCCCAATTATATGCAATTTTGCTATTTTCAAAGATAAAAGCACAAAATGCTTCTTATTCTGCAATCATATAAAAATTGATAAAATATCAGTAATCAGTTGTCACAGATTCCTAGAGATAATGTTATTAGTGCAAGGTTCAGGTGAACTGCTAAAAAATTTCATCTAAATGGACAATGATAGCCAAGTCCTAGTCGAATACTGTGGGTGCATGATCCATTGTAAGCGTATAAGGAAAATAATATTTATAATAACTGAAATGTATAAAAGTTGGACTCTGGAATGAAGTATATAGAAATGATTGTTAATTCTGAATTTCTCAAAGTTATTATTCCTATGGAAAACCTTTAAACAAACATCTTTAATTTGAATAATACTATGGCCATCTTCAAGATACTTGCTTTTCCAACCAGTGCAACCTGAATTATGTGCAAGTTTCTTTCTAACCCATGTTTAATGACTTCCTAGCTCTAGAATGGCCTGCAGATGTCATGAATGCTCAATATTATTCACATATGGAACAGTAAGCTGTACTCATGTTGCTGACTTTTTAGTTTGAGACATCATATGACTACCTTTTTTCTCTCTTTGGAGGCAAACTAGGGCCATGACTTAATATGGGCTCTTCATATAAAGACTCTTCACAGATGAGTTATTAGTCTTTATAGTTTGCATGAATGGAAGCCATTTGAACTCAATTACATTGAATTCAGGTTCACTTCCTGAGGGATATTTCATGGCAGAACACACATATGAGATCAATGCACAGCAGCATGCCTCTTGCCCAAGGGTACTACTTCCTTATGGTTTCTCTTCTCATTCCTATCCACCCTGCAGTGTCCAAACGAAGTTCTATTTTAGCTATTACTTAACCAGCAAGCACTGAAAAAAAATATCTGTTTGGTGACAATTTAATTGTCTGATCAGTCAAATTTTTGTCTGTCAGACCAAAACTGGTTTTCTATATTTATTCATACACTTAAAGAAAGCTTTCTTCTATACAAATACCTGTGAAAAATAAAAGTAAAAATGCTGAAATATCTTGAAAAATTCAGGAACAGTTATTGTCACTAAGTACAGCATGCTACACACGTACTTTTTATGATCACATGTTTTTATATATTATTTCTCAGAAATAAACCTCAGGCATGTTTTGTGCTCTCTACTGCAGAGTGCACTCTTCAAACGCTGGCATTTATTCAGCATATTATTTAGATATAGCTAACAAGATTGTGTTATCATCAACTAGGAATATAGTCAGGAGGATAAAACTTCTTAGAGGTAAATTCTTCAACAAGAATAAAGGACATGCACATATGCAGAAATCTTGTTAACAAAAAAAAAAAAAATTATGTGTATAGAACCTGAGGTAATGGTAGGGAGAACTACTTTGATAATATATTGTACCCCATGGCCATACGTTTTTCTATTCAAAATCATTCTCATGCCCCCCACTAGAAAACAAGACTTATTCAGTACTTAAGGAGATCTTAGATTTGAGCTGATCTTTGTTTTAGAGATGACATGTTTTTGCAAGATTTGAATTCATATTTTAGGTTCAGTTTTCTGACAGGTACATTAAATTACTAACCACCAATTGCATATTTGAACACTGACGGCTCTCTGATGACTATCAATTTGTTTGCATCAAATTAACCTGGCTCATAGAGGTCATTGCATCTATCACAGCGACATGAAAGATACGGCTTGCTTTGCAGGAAGAGGCAGTATCTTTCAATGTGATTAGTGGATTCTCTTTTTGTGTGTGTGTTTTCATGTGTGGGTTTTTTTTTTTTTTAAATTTAATGCTGGGCCTCCAAATTACATACCTTGCTGTTTCATATGGTGCACTTACTTACATACTTTTTTTGCTGCAGAAAGAACTATTAGCTAATTAGCTAGAGGGACAATGTTTAAATGCCTCACACCTTGCAGACCATATATGCAAAATAAAGGTGTTTGAACAAGATCTGCTTGAAATACTCACATTCCTGTTGTATGTGAACTGAAAATATAAAAAGAGGATACAATCTCCAAAACCAAACTGTTTTCAGTAAGGCAAAGGTAAAGGCTACATTTGAAAAACCCATATAAAATCATCAAGCCTTTTGAAAGCCCTTCTATAAGAAAATAGCTAATCTATCTTGACTAAAATCAAACACAAGAAAATGTTCGTGTTTTTCTACCTGAATATTTAATCACATATAACTATATATTCATAGCAGAATATTTTACATTTGATGATATCCTTGAATCCTCAGTTCCCATCTTTTTAAAGGAATTTTTCATCTTTTGTTTGAATAAAATAGCTCAGGTTAGATCATATTTGTCTAAATTTAGGTGCCAGAATTGGGCTAAACTCATGTAAACTAGATGTGTAGGTTCCCTCAGTAACCCATAGAGAATCCACAAGTTTCATGAGAGAGTGACACTAGTCTAATCTAGCCTAACCAGCTTGGTTTAAATCTAAATGGCATCAGCTAGGTGACCAAAATTCTCTCTTGCATTTTAGTCCTCCTAATTGCAGGTGAGAGCCACTTATGTTATGTGAGGACAGAGACAAAACAGGTGGCATAAAAAGACTGCTGAGTCAGAAAGGGGTTGTCCTTTCTGTCTAACTGATCTCCCTCACTGCAGCTGAGCCCACCAGGGCTTATTTTATGCCTGGGGAACACCGTCTGTGGTTGTTGTGTGCCTCCTCCTCCTATGCCAAACAGAGAAGTCACCTGCCTCCTGCCTTTGGATGTGTCCCAACACCGGCCATATTGCTAGTTTAAAATGCTTCCAATGCACTTATGGTAACCGTTGGGGAATATTAAGGAGAAAACAACCAAAGAGACAATTTCTATTAAAAACTCTCACGAGATCTTAATCAAATGCTTATTTTTTTGTAGAGACAAAGCAAAAGAGGTCAGTCTGAAGCGGGTAAGATATACAATTGTCATATCTCATGAGTAAGCTACCATTTTTTTATGGCATTTGTTATGATACATTTGACCTCATATCTATTGGTTTTGCTACACCGAGAAAAGGTGATTTATTGCAGTAGTTAGCTTCTAGCTTCTAGTATTCACTGAGGAAGGAGAAAAAAATTGTCTTCTACTGACCTGGTAATATGATTATACTCTACTAGTACTATATAATATCAGGAACTGAAGCCATACTTATTCCATTAAATTCCCATAACATTTCACTCAACTGAACAAAACAAAAATCCTTTATTTCAAAAAAAAAAAAAGAGAAAAGAAACAAAAATGAGAAAACTAGTAAAACCCCTGCAAGATAAATGGCTATGTATATATAGATTTTATTAAATTTGTGATTACACTATAGCAGGTTTCTAGCTGCCATATTCTGAGATGTAGGTTCTTTTTTGTACTAGTACTGCTCTATTTTTGATTCAAATAATATGAAAATTGGAGAAAAAATACAGTTTATTTTAATTGATGCTTTAAAGTCAGGGAATGTTTATGCTTTGAAGAGACATAAAATTGAAGGCTCTCTCTTTCAATTCCACATACACATCTTTGAAAACACTGATAAGAAACCATGATAGTTAATGTTGAAATGTTTATTAAGAAGAAATTAGTTTTTTTTCATAACTATTAGAAAGTTTTACATAGCACCTGTCTTAATTTTGTAGATTGAAGTGATGAGACCTAAACACTTTCACAAGAGGAAATTCCATAGCTTAGTAATTCTCCAGACCTTTGGCCTACACTTCTTAGCTTCATCCCTTTCTACATGTTACATTTCTTTGCATGATGTTAACTAACTCTTTTGATTGATTTAAACAGTCATCACACCATTCTTTATCCTTGTCCAGACAAACTATCCAGGTAAAATTTTTTTAATTATTTCCTTAAATTGTTCCCCTCTGATTACAGTTAAAAAAAAAAAACAAACCAAAATTACAAAAGAGGCATTATGTTATCATACTATTTTACTGTCCAGTTTAATCTCAAAGCTTCTGTTACTATTTCTGATTTCAGAGTAGATTTCAGAATATTAACCGTATTTTTCAGATTATTTTTGCAGATGTTCTATTATTATAATTAGGTTTTTCACCATCTTTAGCTTGTTTACAAACCAATTTGAATTGATTTTTCTAATTAAGTATTTGCATAATAACAAAAAATTTATTAAAACCATTTCTAAATTACTACAATTCCCTCTTTTATTTATGTTGTTTAAATCTGAGTACATTTTGTCTACCCTGATTGCTCATTAAACCCACGATTTTATTAAACACAAAAAACCAAATTGCTGAACACTAAACCCCAAATTCCATTAAAATGAATAAAACTGATATATCTAAATCATATCTGTTGGGATCTCATGAGCTGTGTTTTAGCAGTCGTCTGACTTTAATATTATAAACACAAAAATGTGATTGAAGAAGTGACATGCTAGAAATTTTCCTTAAATTTGCTTTTCCATTTCTTAGGATTCAAATCTAAACAGCCTTTTTTTGTTTTTTTTCCCCCCAATATTCTACCTTTATAAGTTATTTTACGTAATTTACTCTTTCTTTGCATGTCTGTCTGTGTCTGTCTGCCTGCTTCTTTTTTGTGGGGGGAAGTGGAATAATAGTGCATAATTTTCTACTGCCTTAAGTTTGACAGTTCTTTGCAGATACACAAGTTGATTCTAAAAACTGTACAGGCACTGATAAAAGTAATATTACCACGGTTTTATTTTGGCCATATTATTACTCTTAATGCCAACAACATGCAGCAATCGCAACAGTGTTTAAAACATTGATATCATATAATATAGTCCACATCTTCAAATAGCATCATGTGTGCATTGTGGCTCACTCTCAGCAAGCTAATTGCCAAAAGAACAAGAAAGTGACACAGAAGTTCATTTCATATAACTTAGCTACCTCTTTAAGGGGAATTGTTTAGCTTCCCTCTCTAGTTGATGGAAAGAGCCAGGAAACTTCAGATGGCAACTAATTCCATCTTAGAAATTTTCTAAAGTAAGTAGATGAGATTTATTGGGAATGACCAATAAAATGCTGCATTCACTACAGAGAAAGCCTAGATAAACAGGTCAAGCAAAACACTGCCTTTTAACAACCAGAACTGGGTAATATAATCTTACCTGTGTGATTTCTTTCTTTCACAATGAAATTTTGGTGTTTGTTCTGATAACAGTTGTTTTTTTGTTTGGTTTGTTGTTTTTTTTTTTCCACACCAATGCTCTGTACATATTAATATCATTAATTATGCCATATTTTTGTTAGAGACAGGATTAAACAAGTGCTTGAAACCAAACCTTGTATTTCTGGTACTAGAAATGCAAATGTATTTGCATTTGTGTCCAGTTTCTGCACTTTCTAATTCCTCTAAGAATTGTTGCTTTCTACTTAAAACACTCGCTAATAGAGTGGCTTTTAGAACTTCTAAGATAAGAAGGATTTTAATCCAGTGATCAGTAGTTATGACCAAGAAAAACAAAAAAGGCAGGTGAAGAAATTTAGGACCACCACCCTAGGTACTGTCTGCAAATGTCAACTCCAATCAAATTTTAACTCGTATTTCTTATTAAAGTCCACAGCAGCTGCATCTTTTCAATATGTCTTGGGATATTTTGATATATTACGTGCAGCATAGGATGCATAAAGCACAAAGCTAAATCACCAGTCTAATTCTAAGTTCCTAGATATTTTTAAGCTTCCTCTGTATAAGTGTACACAAAACTACACTAGGTAAAAATTTAGTAATAAACTTTGTGCATTGAACTTTTGCACAATCAATGAAATATTCAAAACTATAAAACACTTCACAACATTTATGCTATGGTTTACCATTTACAGGTGAAGATATAGAAGCAGTTGTTTTCCAGGTATAGAGAGCAATATATGCTGGTAATGCTGGGATTTACTGAGCTAGAATGAGGTCCCCTAAAAAAGAGGAAGTGGAAAAGGAAAAGGAAAAAAAGAAAAAAAGGAAATAAAAATTAATAAAAAGTAGAAAAAATTGAAAAGAAAAAAGAAAAGAAAAAAGGAAAGAAAAAAGGAAAGAAAATGGAAAAGAAAAAGGAAAATGAAAAGGAAAAATAAGAAAAAAGGGAAAGAAAAAGAGGAAATATTGAATTCCAATAGCTATTAAAGCCTGAATGCAAACAGTGTTTCATCTAAAGTCTTTCAGTGTCAGCTTTTGAGCTGAGTAGATGATGGTTTTGGCTTTTGAAGGAAAGGTCATGAATACCACCAATAACAGATAATAAACTAAAGAAATAAAGAAAGAATACAGGAGTTTGCTTGTCTTATTTAGGCGATGCTCTCTTTGCTTTCTAAACAACTGTGTACCCAAATTATTGCTGATAATTATTTTTTTTCTAGAAAGTATGTCAAGCAATCTCACATTTATTTTAAAATTTTAAATGCAGTTTTAAACTTTAAAAGTTGGCCACTGATTTTAAAAAGCCATGATATGGACTTTTACATTGTCTAAAAGATCTCTATGACTGTCCACTTCATCAAAGATTGCATGTTTCATTCCCAAATGGAGTAAAGCAGCTTTTAGAAGATAGATTGCTGTATCTTGTATAGCTTAAATTTTCTCATATGTCAATACAGTAATCGCTATGCAAATGATAAAATTAAACCTGACATACTTTGTGTCAAGATCTTTGTGGAAAAGGAAATAAACCCATTTTCTTATTTGACTGCTTTATTTGCTAATCATTTTCTCCTATAACTTTTTTTTATGTGAAAGTATCTATGCTTAGGCAGCAGGGCTTGTAAGGTTTCCATCAGATATAAAGACATTTTAGACAGGTTACAGTTCCATAAGCTGCAAATCTTTATCTGTTATTGCTCAGGAAGATCTAAGTAACTATTGAACACCACTTCTTAAGTATCTCCTCAGAAGACTAAGCTAGCGTCCTTCTTTTACAGACATCAAATGTAATTTAACCCCCCCCC
>JANZLQ010000029.1:5854607-5878063 GCA_026212715.1 Elanus axillaris | reverse complement strand
TATCAACATTCTTCTCATACTGAACCCAAAACACAGCACCGTACCAGCTACTAGGAAGAAAATTAACTCTATCCCAGCTGAAACCAGGACAGTTACTGAAAAAAGAAGTTGCATTTTGCAAGAGGGATTAAAAAGGGGAAAATAACTTTTAAAAACCCATATGTTTCTCAGGCAAATAATTCAACACTGGAAATTGGATAAAGTGTAGCAATACCCAATTTCATGTTCTTTTAAACATCAAGGGTGTAGTTTAGAATTCAGGTAAGTTTCTTTACTGAATGTCTTTTGTATAGAACCACTACTGCAGCAAAGTAAGTCAAGGAAAAAATCTGAAAATTTCCTGCCTCAAAGTTCACTGAAGACATCTTTCACTCTGAGGCAGACATTGTCATTACAGATTAATAGGAACAGATTTGTCTTTAAAACTTGAATGCTCAGTGCTGCAAAGTACAAATCTTCCAACACCCAGTACAAAAATATCTTGCTAATGCAGTATTTATTCTTTTCTTGCTCTGTAGATGTTTCCTCCCTGTCCATGGAAAACTGTTCTTCCCAGTACAAATGGTACCAAATGACATTATAAAGACATTTTTTCTTGCCCTGACAATCCCGTTTTTTAAATTTTCCTCTTAGCAGCAGTAGTAGAAGATTTTTTGATGATTTCTTATATTTATTGTCTGCATCTTCATTCTATAAAGGTATAATATCCATTAATTACATTGTCACAAGACCTTATTTTCATTGTGCAGTAAGCGTTTTTCACTTCCATGACTTCTGAGGTGTGGTGGCTGTTCTGCTGAATGACCTGAGAGTTAAATGGCGATACAATATTAATCATTATGAGGGGTAAGCTTAGAAATTCATAAATTCACAGGAGAAGACTGTTTTCAGGACAATTTACTATTCAGACGTCATGTTCACACTGTGAATGATTGTAATTACATGCTGTGACAATAACACATTCATAATACAGTACAGAAATGAAGTCATATTTTTAGTTCATTATTTAGGACAGCAGTTTACAACCAGACATGGAAATAGGACATAGGAAGCAATTTTACTATTCACTGCAAGTTAGCAAAGGAGAAAAGTAATTCCATAAGGTTACTGACCTTCCTCTTGGAAAAACTGTTAGTTTAGTCAAAAGTCTTTTTAAGAAGTCTTTATCACCTTAATAGTTCTATCGATGCTTATAAACTACTTGTAGACTGCTGGTATTCCAGACAAATCTCCTAATAGTATAACACTATAGTCAGGGACCTGAAAAACATAAGCCTCCTTTAATCCTGGCACGTTTGAGAAATTTTTCATCTTTCTTAACAGGATACATCTATTTATTAGGACTTATTGCATAGCTCCAGATTAATAAGCACAGACTCTTCTTTTGTGTTGTGGTAAATTATGTTTTTGATTTGGCAGGCATATAGAAAAACAAATTTTTGGATTTTAGGTGATGATCACCTTTTCCCTAATACAGGCTATTATTTTGAACAGTATAATGATTAATTACACCTGCTATGTTTTGTTTCTAAGGCTGGCTGCTCTGCCAAGTTTTGCTGAGGCACAGAAAAAATTCCTTACATTGTGAGATCTCTAACAGCACAGCTCACATGTATTCTAAGAGCACAGTTTTAATTGTTAAAATGCTGTTTTTAAAAGTGAATTATTTAATGGGCAGGTCATGTAATGCAGCAATGTCTAAACTGATCAATGAAACCAAATGCTGCAGTCTAGGTATTTTTACAGCAAACAAGCATTAGAATCTGGGATGAATGACCAAGGAAAGCAGTTGTGGACTACAGCAGAAACTGTATTAAGTGAGAAAGGCCAAGGTAAACAACAGTCCATGTGAGTATACAGGCTATCAAATGACAAATGTGTCATTGTTATACAGTGGAGATATCATAATGGGACAATATGAAGGGAATGACCTCTACTGCCACACTTCAGAGGTGTCCCAAATCTAACAGCTGCTACTAAGGGTTACAGAGGGTGGTAAGCCCAAAATAACATAGAGAATAAGGATTGAAAAGAATTGGATTCTCATATAGATAATAGGGTTTGAAAAGAATTCCACAGCCACAGGGATGTATCTCCTATTTAATTTCACCTTCATTGAAGGTAACCAGCATGGGCAGAACCAGAAAAGGTCAGAGAAGTTCCCACAGTTTTGGGGGTCTTTTTGGCAAGTTAAAGCATACATTTGGGAAGTACATCAAGAGCTCTGCATGTGATGCTGGAAGAAATGCTACTGTAAGGAATGTAGAGGGAAAGGAGAAGTACCTCTGCAGATGCAGACAACTTACCTCCAGGAAATCCCTTCCTACCTCAAACCTGTAAATATTTTCTTTGCTCTGGACATAATGTGTTGATACCATAATAGAGATTAGTTGGTCCATGCCAACTGAGTGTCTCCCAGATAAATCTCAGATACACTTTGAAAGATAATGTGTTCAAGGGATCTATCCTTTCCCATAGGTTGTTTGCCTCTGTCCCCCAGTTTTGGAGGCTGAGGAATTAGCCTAGATGCAGGCCATTTAATACCAGTTGGCTTTAATTTCTGGGAATGTTCCCAGGAGTGTTTTAATTGCCAAAAGAGGCAGAAGCTAAAATAATGAGTGAATACTCAAACTACAGTGACAAAACTGGGAAATGGCAGTAATAGGTTGCATTCATCAAAAGTCTAGATATTCATGCAAGTCCTAGGGAAATTTTTCAGTGGAACATAGGCTGGTAAATTAGCTTTCAGAACTCAGTCAAAAATGCTTTTCACTGTTCATCTGTCACCTTGTTTTTAAGTTATTTAGGACAGGGACATTACTCTTGCATTTATTATTTATTGCTTTCAGCAAACTTTTGGTGTTTCATAATAAACAATTAGATTTTCATAGGATAGAAATTGAATGCTTGTTGCTGCTGTGGTCAATTTGCAATCTATTATTTTTTTTTTCTGATCCAAGACCCTTCAATTTAGTAGAAAGAATTCAGGTTCCTTCTGCTAGGTTTGCAGTAGGCCTCCTATAATATTTCTGAAAAAAATATGAAGTAGGACAGATACTGCCTTAGCAAAGACATGTTCATCCTTAACACAGTTATCAGAAGACACTCAAAAACTTTCAGATGTGGTATTCCACTTCTCACCACCTTGATAGACAGTGCTGCAGTATATCACCTTACAATATCTTCTCTTTTCCTACTACTCACTTACTGTTTTGATTTGATCATGACTCTATCAGGGTAGTATGAATTCTTGAGTGTCTGTAGAAGACCTCCATATCAGGAACTTTTTGTGCTGTCTCTGCTAGGCTGATGAACCTTCCTTCCAGAGGCGTTACATTTAGGTCCATTTCAAGAAGATTGTTGCGGTATAATAGGATTATTTAGACTTCATGAATCAATGTTGATCTGTGGAAAGCCAGCTGGCCACCCAGAATTGGTTTCTCTTATCCAGCTGAAAAACTTGAATTAAATGTCCCTAAATCTTTCTTTCCATATAAAATTGCTCCCGTTACTCCAGCCATGAATGTTGAAAGGCTGTGAATGGGTGGAATATGTGATTTGTGGCATCAATAAGGCAATCTCTCTATTCAGATGTGTTCTTTCTCTTGAAAAAATTGAGGATGCATATTAAGAGAAAAAGTTACAAGCTTGTGTTAATGATTGGGGGAAAACAATTGAGGCAAAGCATGAGGATCAACACTAGAATACATTTGAATAACATGGAACATAATAGATAGCCCTGGAGTAAACACAAGGCTGTATTTCACTCAAGAACTCGGCTGCAGTCATAAAATGTGAGGGGTTTATGAATGGCATCAGAGCCTCAGGAATTAATTCAGCTATGTACTCACAGCAATACCATATGTTGTTATTTATAATACCCACTTTATAATTACTACTCTTAAACAATTTAATATTTGTAGTTGTAATATTTAAAAGATTAAATCATTAACTTGAAAAGCTGCACCTTCCTTTAGGTAAGATCTCTAAACACGTACTTAATTCCTTATCATATAAGACTTTTAGGGCCACTATATTTGATACTAACTGTCTCCTGTTGAATAACTTTTAACACCACAAGAAACTATTCTCTTTAATAAAGCTGTGGAGTGCAGTGTTACTAAAGTAAGACCTATGGCCTCATTTTTTACTTGAGAAGTTGCAGATTTATATTGGATCCATTTGATAGTTATACAGTGCAAGAAGGTAATTAAACAAAAAGTATTTGTACTGTAATGTATTGCTTTTGTGAAATTAAAGGTCTTGAATAGCTACCTATGGTCTGCATTTGAAATGGAGACAATCAAAATACTCTAAAGAATTATTTCAAATAAAAAATTCATGTATTTGAACAATCTCTTCCTGATTTCTACAAATTGTCTAAAACAATCCCTGAAGACCATACTATTCTTGGAAGTTAACTGTGATTTTTCCTGCCATGGTAATATCCTTCATCACACTTATTCTTGGCCTCTTGCCAGTACAACAAGCATAAGGAATCAAACATGAGTAGGGGAAAAATATTCCTGCTCTCTGAAGCAGCTTGTAGACAGGCTATTTGAGTGCAACTGAAAAACAACTGCATGGAATCAGAACAATCTCACAGAAAACTTCCTGACACATCCACCCCCATCTCTATCTTGTTTTTCTCCTTTTTCTTTCTTTTTTCTTTGCCTTCCTTTTAATTTTTTTTCCTCCTGTGTACCTTATACTCAGATAAAAATTAATGCAAACAAAGGAAGGCCTTCAATCAGTAGATGTTATTTGTGAAAGGGCTTCTTGTCACTCAAATTCAAGGTCTCTATTATCAGAAGATATACAAAAATTCTTCTTACAGAAGACCCTGCATAGCCTGCCTAAGTCATGTCCTTGTATCTCACAACTTCCAGTTCCACTGTATTGGTGAAATCTTTATGCTACAGAGTATTAGGTATTCTTGTTATGCTTTGCTCATTGTTAATATGGCATACTGAGAATAAAAGATAGAATGAAGCAAGGGAAGGAGGATATTAAATGCAATTTAATCCAGTTCAGATCTGGGGCCACCTAAACCATGATCTGAATAATCCTTAGTAGAGTCCTTTCAAGCATCTTTATGGAGAGATTGATCAAGGTTCAGTCACGCAGGGTCATCACGTCCTGCTCCAGTTTGTCAATTTTTTCAAAATATAACTATCTTCCTGTGTATATTTACTGAGGCTGAAAGGATTTCTCTTTTCATGTTGGTCATAGGAAAAAAAAATCAAGGAAGTAAAAATATTCCAGTCTTGATTGCACTGACCTTTTGATGAAGAGTTTTAAGTGATTGTTGTTACTTGTTCTTTTAGAGCTCTGGTTTGACTCTTGCTTTTATTGTGACAATTTTCAGTGAAACTTTCAGTGCAAGAGAATTACTTGAAGAAAAATGCTGCAGCAAAATTATCCAGATTTGAGCCTGATTTTCAGAACTTTTTCTTACTGTCATTTAATAGGCATTTTTGTCAGGTTTATTGATAAGTAGTATAGAATTTTGTTACATATGAGCAAAAGCAAAGCTGAGCTCCCAAAGCTTGTATGTTATGATTTTGATCGGGGACATACTGAAAATCAGATAAGCTGTATTCGTTATACAGCTCCTACTTAAGAAAATTCTTTATTTTCCTTTAATTTCCACATTTTAGGCTAAGTTCAATGCAGACACCCTCTTCCAGGTAAAGCATGCTAAGCTTATGAAGCCAAATGTTTCTTAGACCACTCAAGGAAACTCAGTGTGATTCTCACCTCCCCTCAGACCTCTAATATTAATTAACGCAAGGAGGTATACAAATAGGTGTCATTCCTTCTCCTTTCTCTGTTTGTTACTTCTCCTTTCAGAGATGCTCATGTTGCTCTGGCAAACCAGGTAACCTATGTTTGTCTACTCTGGTAGACTTAATTTATATGTAATATATATTACATATAAATAATACATATTATATATTATAATATAATAATTATAATATATAATACAATAATATTATAATAATATAATATAACATAATATAACATAATATAATATAATGATAATTATAATATATAATATATTATATATAAATAATATATATTACACATAAACCTGCTACCTTCATATTTTACACCATCAAGTAAAAGGGAAATGTGCCTAAGGAAGCCATACAAATGAATCTTGCTTAAGATCTGACAAGATAATGTTACCTTTGTGACAGACAGATTTACAAAACCAAAGATCCAAACCTCTTTTCAAGATATACAGCAATAATAATGTGCTTCCTTTTAATTTAATATTTAGTCTATCTTTATAAGAATGAAAACAATGCAATTCGCAATTGGAATAACTTATATTATAAATTTGAGTTTAACCGCTGGAGTTACTTAAATAAAAGAAAGCCAAAATGTGGCAAATGAAAATTGGAGCTTAGTCTTAACTAAGCACAGCATATCAATTGACTGAAAACTAAAAGTGCAAATATAATGTATTTCAACAATTTATGGAGGTCCTGAAGGGGTTCTCAGGTCCTACAGGGCAGAAGCAATGCATTTTATTAGAGGAAACACAAACTTTTGCTAGTTTTGAAAACTTCCTACTGTTGGGAAACACTGTCTCTAGGCCTGCTTTTTAAGAACAGGGAAGTGCCATGAGCATAGTAACTTAGACAGAGATAGAGTAAAAATAATGTCCACTCTTTATTCTGCAAAGGAAGAGGTGATGGCTTTAATAATAAAGAACAGGTAGAAAAGTCATTGATGTGTAAAGGATACCATTTCTAAAGTACTATTGTTTGATGTATCATGGAATCATAGAATGGTTGAGGGACCTCTAGAGGTCATCTAGAGAAACAGTATAGTGAGGGGAAGCCTGAGATCATTCTAACCAAGGTAACTTGGACATACAGCCATGTCAATTGACACATCAAGTGAGGCATGGGGTCTTGTGTGATTTCCAGTGACTAAGCTAGATTTTTCAAATAAAAGCTTGGGTTTTGCTAAAGGATTTCCAACATCTTTAGTCTGCTAGTCATGCAGACCTATGTTTAATTCTGTAACATGAGATTTAAAAACATGATCATTTCCGGACCAAGATTTACAGGATAGTCTAAGTAAGGAGTGGTGGAAAGAGGAAGCAGCTTTAAGGGGATTTAGACCTTCTTCAGCTTCAGTTCACATTGGCACAACAGGGTATATTTGCAGCTACACAGCCCCAGAATTTGGACTGGAGAATGCTTGCCCCTAGATAAAAAAAAAATCCAAGAGGAATTCCCAGCAGAAATGTATGTCCTTACAAAAATACAGTACACTGCAAGTAGCTCTTTAATTGAAAATATGAGGCATGTGGGCACCATAGAACACTTGAATGTGACTTATTTTATAGTTTTTATCCACTTTCTGGATCTGTAGTTATGAACACAAGAGCTGACACATCTACTAATTGGTACCTTCTATCACGTAGTTGTCAGTACTGGAAACTTCAGAGGAAGAAGTTCTTCTACAGCAAGCTGTGAGACAACTTCCTTCCTCTAAGAGATATCATCTTCCCATCTACCTCTGATGGGAGTTGGTTGAAGCCTGAAGCTCTAATGCTTCTTCCATAAAAATTCATGTTTTGTTAAATTAATTAAGTGCGGGTGCCCAGATTAATGCCTTTCCTTTTTCTGAGACCTGCTAAATTCTTCACATCTATATCTTCATTTAGCAGTGAGTCCTGCAAATTGATTATACATTTTGGCACTAGGTATTTCTTTTTATGCATTCCCAGGCAGCAGCAAGAGCAGGGCTGCTGCCTGTGGGAATGGGAGCTGGGAGCCAAGGGTGGCCGCCATGCAGGCCAGGCGGAGGAGAGGAGGGTTGGTCCTTGGGGGAGGCCCATGAGCTCCCTCCAGTATCTGGCTGTGAACTGAGGAACCTGCTCATTAATGATGCTGTAAGGAGGGTTGTAGCATCAAAATGTGTGCTGTAGAAAATGTTGGGCAATCTGTGGGGCTGTAGGCAACTTCTGGGGAAGGACGATGTGAGCCACAGTAGTGAAAAGGCCCACAGTCACCGGGATGGCAGTGTTCCCCAACGAGGGGGGCAGGTCTGCCCTTGAATCTGTAGACACAAAGTGCAGCAGCCCATCAGGGGCAGGGAGCCAGGACTGCAGTGGGCCCAGGGGTCATGCAGGCAGCCAGCAGGACTGGGCTCTGCCTTTACGTGCTGACCACCCCCCAGGGGCTCAATCGCCATGAGGAGCTTCATGGGGTTGCCTTGAGGCGAGGGCTCATGAGCTTGTCTCCGAGCTCCAGGTGGCCTGAGATGGCTGTCAGGGTGCCCTGTGGGCAGGCAACTCCCTCAGAGATGGGACCAGGAGCTGAGGGTGTCTTCTGCTCAGTGGGGTGCTGGCCCTCAGTGCGGGTGAACAGGGCAGGGCAGGGTGGTAACAGCTCTGGGCCCCACTGGTCCTGTGAGCAACAGGGAACTCAAGACAGTAGGTGTGGGTCAGCCCAGGAATTACAATCAGCCATCCAGCAACACAGATGCTGGGGATGTCACTGGGCCAGGGACTGATGGCTCTGGGCTCAGATGAAATGGGGTCTTGGGCCATGGAAAGGGTAGTGGGAGGCACTTGGGAGGCTGGGCAGGGCCATGAGAGCCTGTTAGTGCCCTCAAGTTTCTAAGAGTCCCTTTTAATTTCCCCTCTTTTTAATTTCATTGAGCTGGCTTTTGTCTTGTGCTCCGAGACATAGAAAAGAGCCATTTCCAATCACATGACTCTGTTTTAGGCACTTCCTGAAGTACTTCAGGTACTTTGATCACATCCTTTCTTCTTATTTCCAGAGTAAACAGTCCTAATCTTCTCAATCTCTTAATCTCTGAGATGCCCTTGATGATTCATCACTCTGCAAGCTGTCTCTGCCTCTGCCTCCACAGTACGTTTTCTGAGGCACGGTGACCAGTACTGTAGCCGGGATGAGACTACAGCACCCACTGATTTATGGAAAGACAATACAATGTTATTTATATATTCGGTCTCTTATGCCTCCTGTAATGTAGTGCCTCGTTAGCTTTTCTGAATAGCTGCTGAATGGCACTGGCACTGGCATTGGCACTTTGAGTTTTGTTGTTAATCTGAGGTCCCTTTGCTGTTTTGCCATAGATATTAGGTGCTATGATGTTGGCATTAGATGTTACTATATAGATGCTAGGATTGCTGCATTGCTACGGATATTGTAAAATGTAGGAATGGTTTATTTCAAGTGCGGATTTATTTGTATGCATTGTCATTGAGATGCATTTGTTGTAGCATCGTCCTTTCAGGGCCACTGCACAAATGTGCTGCCACAGCATATGTGAATGCATGTGCCAAGTTAGCTGATGCTGGTGTGGGGACCAGAGGTCCTCTACTCTCTTTCTGGTAGTCCACCTGTGCCTGCTTTTCTTCTGGGACACAGGCGTCTGCCTCAGGGAGAAGTCGTGATGCCTCCACCCACCCGGGGTACAGACCAGGAGTCATGGGGTAATCACAACAATATCCTTGGGAGTAGCGGATGGAGCAGGACTCACCCTTTTTAAAACACAAGGACAGTCTAACACACATCTAGGACAATTACACCAGTTAATCTCACTCCTTTCAGATTGGAGCAAGTTGATGTCCCATCCTCTGCTACCCACAAACTATGTCCCAGGGCAGAGATGAAGAGAAGAAACTAGCTTACTGCTTAACAACAGCAACATCCACAAAAATTAATTACATCAGAAGAAGATAGGGCAAGGATCAAGAAACGCAGACATTTTATCAGAATATTAATCTGAATTGCCACCTTTGGGGCAAATTCTTCATGGGTGTCTGGAAATTCAGCTAGTATGTATTGGTAACATTTTACAGGACATTTTGTTTTGGAATAGTCTGACTTTACCAGTAAATAGCGGATGTGCTCTGGATCAGCAAGTATCCTTAAATCAAGGGATTCTGGCAACAACCTACTTCTGCATTTTTGGATCCAAAGAGAGTTGGGAAGTAGCTGACATCTGCATAAATGACAACCAAGTGAAAACTGGTAAGTTTTGAATTTTTCATTGTCTGAGCAGCAGTATTTTTTTTTAGAGTCTGAAAATTTAATGATTTATGGAAAGTTACTTTCATATAAAGGCAGTAATTTCTTATTATTACATCAAAATCAGATGGTCTAGGTGAACAAAATTATGAGTACAAAAAAAATTATGCATTTTGTGAAAGCGTTTCTGCTCATCTCAGATTCCATCTACATACTCTAGATACATTAAAAGCTGTTATAATTCTTGAGGTCTACCAGTGGAATTAGGGTCCTTAACTCCTCATGAAGATACCAGTGTTTCCACTGTTCTTGAAAAATTTTGTCAGAATTTAATAAGATCCTTTCTGCTTGCTGAAAACTATACGTAGTAGGATACCACATCATCCGGTTTTGTATTGTTCACTGGAAAAGAGTCTGAATGAGTCTTTCCAAATATGTGTGTGACTGCCTAAATGAAAACACTCCAGTATAATTATAGTAAATGATCCTTTTTCCCACAAATTAATTTTGTCATCCATTGCATTAATTTAATAATTTAATGATAAGCTTCAGACTTTGTGCATTCATCTTGACAAAGTCCCGTGATCTTAATTTCTTACATCAAAGATGTTGCAAATGAGAATATTAGATTTTAAGTTTGAAAATGGATTGTTTTCATTACAAAGCTAGCATTAGTGCTTAATAAGATTGCATACACATGGCTACATATCAGAACATAGCTATAAACATCATAAACCACAAAATAATTAGGTGACCTTTCCCCAGACTATTTTCAGAGGCAGAACTGTGACCTTCTTAGATTGTGTTTTGAACTTGTGGCTTACCATTGATTGCAAAATCAGTGCATGTAATGAAAGCAAGTCTTAGGATGCCATAAACTGTTTCACAAGGCAGAGATGACAGCATTTGAAATGTGTTGAAAGCTCTAATGTAAATTATTTAGACTGCTTGCATGATGCAAACCTCTCCGCTTGAAGAGACTAATCAATTCTTTCATTTGATAGGAATTTTAATTGGATACAACAGCCAGGGGTGCAAATATTGTTCAGCTACCTAATTCATTGGCCATTTAATTGAGGCTAGCCTAATGTTTTCATTGTTGCTACATATATTAGAGCAAAAAGACAATATTAAGATGATTTAACTGCAAATCTTGCAACAGGAAAACCTTAAGCCTTAAGCAGTATGTTGAAAATACAGCATGCATATTACAGAGATAATTATATAGTCTTGAAACAGTATGGCATGATGTATACTCCTATCCATCACCAGTGGTGGAACATACCTTCCAATAGTATAAGCAATAAAATAGGCACTTCAAATTGAAGGAAACATCTGCATAAGATGTACTTCATTGATTTGTCAATTGTCTGCTTCTTATTAGTTTCTTAAGCTTTTATACTTAACAAACGTAAGCGTAAATATGTCTTTATTTGGTTCATTTTAACTTCTGGAAATGCTGTTTTCTCTCATAAAAAGACTATAAAGGCCAATCATTTAAAAACCTATCTATACAAATATACAGCAAGCTGTGTTAAACACACATCAAGGTACAATTTTCTGCTGAACTATATCCCAAAACAGTTTTGCAAACAGAGGGCTAGAAATAAGCATTTAAGATAAATTAGGAAAATGTTTCAGTTGTCATTGAAAAGATGCATGTTTTGAGGTTAATGCACTTAGGAAAAGAAGAGAAATTGTTCAGAAAACAAGACACATGCTGTTGAGTCAAGGTCAGGTTTGCCTGGTATGAAATATAGTTTCATGTCATAGAAGCTGAAGTCCTGTCCTTCTTTGCAGCTCAGGAAATTGGGAGTGGTGATTATTCTAACCTAGCTATTATCTCTAGAAATAATGTTTTTGCAGAAGCTAAGTTAATGAGGTAAGGGCTAGTGATCTGCTAATTAAAAATCTAAAAATAGGACTAGTGATAAATGGGGTGTCAAAATATCCTAGCTAAGGAAGAATCTTTAAGTTAGCAGTGATCAATGCACAGCTCTGATTTCATGACACTGCATATTCATTTAATGAACCTCCTCTTTTATCTGTTAATTACTACAACACTCTCTGGATTAAGACTATAACACATTCTTGGGAGAATCTGTGCATTGTCTAGTTCAAGTTTATTTATGGATATTTATTAGTTTGCTAGCATACCAGAATCTTCTTAGTAGCTGACACATTACCTCACACTAATAAGGGATTTTGTTTGACATGGAAAGCAGTTACTTTACATTGGAAGGGCTGTTAAAACTTAGCGTATATCTTTGAGAAAAGCAGAGAAAATTGGGAAGCTAAATATACAGACTGGTATTTTCAAACAGGCCCAGCTGAATTATACAACCTATTTGCATCATACTACATTGAGAGGGGTACACAAACCCTACTTAAATTCTGAATAGAAAAATCTGGCCAGTAGTTCTACAGTTAATGGTAAATCATCTTTTCAGTTTTTCTGTGAAAATAATATTTATTCCAAATGCAATGCAGTGAAGTGTGCATTCAGATATCACAAAAAAGATATTTCAAACTGAACATAATTGATCTGGTTAATATTGTCCGTGTTATTAGCCATTTTACTAGAGCATGTTATGGCCTCTATAGTTAAAGCTGAGCACTCTGTTTGACTTGACTTGAATATGCAAAAGTGTGATGAAAGACATTTTGTTGCAAACCAAGGCTACTCAGAAAACAAAACAGGGTCCAAATGATAAGAATAGCAAAAAGTGGCATGGCTGCAAGAATGCAGTACAAATCCTGCAAGACTTCAGTACAAATAAAAAAATTCAGTGCAAAAATATTAGTCTCTGGAAAGCTTAACTGACAGTAACCACTGAATTTTGTGCCATCAATAGTAAGGATCCAATATGCAAACTCACCTACCCTCTGCTAACCTGAGATGTCCCTATAAAAGTTACCAATTTCACACCTATTGATTTAAGTCCTATTTAAGTTATTAATTGTCAGGGCTCAAGAGATCTGAAAAAAATATTGCTCTGGAAAAAAACAAGATACAGTTCTTATTTTTAGGCATGGTCAGACCTTCTCTTGGAAGGATGAGTTTTCTCAACAACTTTTTGAGACACAACTAATCAGGAGTTACCACAATGCAGTCATAGTTTCACAGGTTGAATATAACATTAGATGCTAAAGTGTCACACAAAGTCCTAATTCCCTAATTATTTAGATCAGGAATCTCATTAAAGTCCCTGTGATATTGCTCTTTTCTTATGAGAGAAAAACATGGATGTGAACTGGAGATAAGGAAGACCTGGTGCATGTCAGATACTCCTACAGCAGCCTTTGAGCCTCACCATGTCCTTCCATTTGCTACTTCAGATATAACCACAGAGCTTGAGGCCAAAATGGACCTGTAGACTATTCAATCTTCTGTACAACACAAGGCATTAAATTTCATCCAGTTACTTTTGCACTAAGCCCAGTAATTTGCACTTGACTAAAGTTTCTTCTGTGTTCCGTTAAAGCATATTAATTAATACATAATGCAGTACTGGAAAGAAGCCAGATCCTATAGCAATGAAAACTTATGTAGAATAGAATATACAGAAAGAATAAAGCACACTGAAATCCTATGGAGGAAGAAGCAGCAGCACAGTCTGGATATACAGGTATGGAGGGAGAACTTGACTATTAGAAAAAAATTACAAGGACCGATCCCTGTGAATGAATTCACTAATTTACAGACAAAATTCTAAATAAACAGAGGGAAACAACTACAACTTCCATGTTACCTGAAAAGATTTACACAGAACACTTTTAATCCAAATCAGCAGTTATTTAATACATTATTCTTAATGCCTGTCAGGGCTTTGCTAACAAGCATTTAATTTTCCACTCTCTGAATCATCTTGGCTGCAGTATGCTTGTCTTTCTAATTGTATCTTTTCTCTGACTTGACCCAAGAGTGAGATGATTTACCACCTGTACTCTTACCTTAAACTGTGCCAGCTAATCGGCTCCAGATTCAATCAAGTGTTCACAATGTCAATGTTTCATTTTCACCTTTGCTTATTTTATGTGAAATGACATTGATCACTAGTCAAGTGATTAGCTGAGATTGTGTGGCTTTGTCTGCACTGTTACAGACATTATCTGACTTTTGCTTTATTTTTCAGTGCTCACTCCAGTGTGCAACTATTGTCACAAGAGCTTTGGACTCTAACCTATGTATTTTTACTAGTGTCCTGGGACCACAATGAAATGCACTTTGTTTTATATTCACATCTGACTATAATGTGTCTGCCATCTGTCCAATATATAGGTATGCTGTTTGCATGCTTTGTGGGGTATTCATACTTCAGGCATTTACCTTCTGAACTCTGAATCACCTGCTCAGTGGATTCTACCTCTCTCCATTGACTGTACAGGAACACAGATTTTTAACTGTCATTTTCAAATGTGCACCTAAATTTCTTTCTAGTCTAGATTGTGTAGATAACCTCGTTGTATGTATTTCACAGGCTGATTGGAAGAAAAATTATATCTAGCTTAAATCTCATTTTTTTCTTTCACAGTAGAGTGATATTCTTTCAGCAATGATAAAGAGTGCATTGTGAAAAACTTGAAATCTGTGCACCAACTGTAATTATGCTCTTGGGACCATTGATTTTTGTTAATACTCTAGGTGATTTTTGGTGGTATATGCCTGATTCAAATTCATTTCCTGTTACATTGACCCTCTGAAGTGTATGTACACATGTAGACACATAGAATATAAAAACAAATTTACTAGTTATAGGATATAGCTACTACCCATCTGACAGTCTGATATGAAGGAATTTTTGGAAGGTGGGGCGTACCAATCCTGGAATTCAGTAGTCAATCTCCAAGGATCAGTGGGACTGTGATTTTACCAGTGGGACCAAGATTTTACCTTTGGCTGGAAGAGAGCTTTTCCAGCCTCTGGACATTAAACCAGAGATTATGCCCCACAAGCACTAGCGTGTTCATTACAAGATCTCATTGATTTATTTTCTGAGTAATTAATTTTTCAATTCAGTGACAGAAATTAAGAACAAAACTAATAACAAGCATCCAGCTAGATAAATTCCAAATTAAAGGGTTTAACTTCTCTCACCCAAACAAAGCACAAAATTCTGTTCATGCGAGATGTACCAAAAACATTTAATTTGGGGCATCTGCAATAAAAGATGAAGAGGCAAAAGAATGGTGAGGATGATATTTCTTTTTTTTTGCCTAGTGGTTAGGCAAATATTTAAAATGAGAATGTCTGAACTCTCAATCCCTGGCAAGCACCTTAGCCATCAGGCTAATGGGTAAACTTTGTAATGTGGAGGAATGCTTTTCTCATGTGAATTTGTTCCAGTATATATCCATTGCAACCCAACCCCTCTCATAGTGAAGCTTAACAACTGGATCAGAACAAAGCTTTCTCTCTCTCTGGGTCAACTAATATTTAATTGGGACACATAAAACAGAAGACCAACTCAAGAGAAAGAGAAGGTTTTAGACACAGCTGATCTGCAATAATTGTCCGAGTGAACAGTTTTATCCAAGGAAGTGCAAAGTAATTTGAATGAGTTTAGCCGTCTTTTCACTGCAGTCTGAACTAACACTGATTACTTACTGCCACATAGGTAGAGCATGCATGCACATATATATACATGGTTACCACAGATAGGGTGATGCAAGGTACTGTTTTACACAGTACTGCATCTTAGTCCCCTTTCCTTCCTTATGTTATCCTCATACTCAGTTCTGATATTCAAACATGGTGTTGAGCGAGAACTCTTAGTCCCACTTCAGCTGCTTTGATGATCCCAAATGTGCAAAACTGTATTCAAATTTGAACGTATATTCCTTCAGTTTCAGAAGCTGTGATCTATAGGAATAGCATATATCAAGTAGAAATGACTTTTAGAATATTCAGTTTGGAATCACACAGATACTAAAATTAGGACCTGAACCACAAGTTTGCTGATTTCTAGTTCACAGCTGTAGAATAAAAATATAATGTTCAGCATGTGTCTTGAATTCAATGATACCATGATCTCACCCCATTTCTAAACAGAGAGGAACTAAATGTATTAAGACACTGCAGGTAATAGATTTTTAAATATTGCAAAATACAGAAGATGACGACAGGTAATTTGCAATACAGTAAAAACTGTCTTTTTATTAATAGATACATTCATTTTGCTAAACTTCAGGTACCCCAATGGAGTACTTTTTGAAATTAAGAAATAGAAAAACAGTTCTTATTTTGTACCATTTATGTATATCTTTTATTCTTACTATATCCCTCTCTTATGTTCCATACTTTTCAGGTTGCAATAGAAAAAAAATGGCATAAGAGTATGAAAATGAAATGTTCTGAATTGCTTACTGTATTATCAGAAATTGTGTGATTCATGATTTTGCTAAGTAAACTCCACAGGGGAAAAATATGTGAAAGGTGTATAATCCTGGCCTCCTGGAATATTTATTCATATTAATGCAGTACACAGTTAGAATTGCCTTTGTGCATGTCTGTTACAGACCAGTCATAACAAAGGGGAATGAAGAAGGTAATTATAAATAATTTAATGAAGCTCTGCCAATCGAAATAGGAAATTTTATATGCATGTAAAGGTGTTTAACTTTGCCAGGAGGACTTCCCATATACACAAAGGAACTATGTAAACAAATATTCTGCATATGCTTGTGAATAATTAAACACATTTAAACAAGAAATAACTATTCTAATATATCTACACATAATGACCACTTAATATAGCTTTAGAAACTGTAGTTTACTGTTTGTTGATTGTGTGTGTACAACATAGGGATTAGGGTTTATAGCATTCTCCGATGTCACATCTGTGATCTTGTAAGATGAAGACAACTTGCAGAAAAAGAAGTGGTAGGGATAATTAATGTGTTCTTTTCAGGTGATTATAAGCCTCAATTTATTATATTGGAGGGCAGTACTAATAAAAAAGGTCACTGTTGATTTCCAAGGGTGATAACCAAGAGCAGTATTGGTTATTACAGATGTGTCCATAGCTTCTGAATACACAGGTACTGAAGCGTTTGTCTAACTACTCGCAATTTTTACAAAGAGTTTAAAGATAAGAGCCAAGAAAAATTGATATGCTGATGGTTCCTGTGCCACCAGAGAGCCTGACACAATTATCTACAGGGTATAAATTGTACCACACATCTCAAAAGAATGCTATTTGAAAGACTGACTGGTTGGGGTCATTCCCAATAGTACTTCAAGGACAATCCATTTGTGGAAAAAATAGAAAGTGTGGCAGGCTCAGTCACATCCACCATGGTAAATATTACTTTTATACTTCCACTTCTTAAGGGATGAACTGTGAAAAGAAAGACCAAAAGCTGCGAAATATCAGTTCTCTTTGGACCAAAAAAATCAAGTTGAGAGATTTCCCATAACACAGAGTGCTTAGAACATCAGCTTGCCTGAACATAGTGGCAACACAAAACATTCATAAAATGTGAAACAGTCTGGTAGCTTAAAATACGTAACTTCTATTCAAAAGGACAATTAATATTACTCTGTTTTCATTCCAGTTTCATATAAAGTACACCTTTACCAAGCTTTACTGTCAAAGAAGTTTTCTGTTATGCTTCTGTTTTTGACACGTCAGCATATGTTGCTGCAATAATCCAGGAAAGAAAATGTTTGAATCTTCTGTGGTCCATCAAAAAAAAAAGATGGAATGCTATACTGTACTGATAGCAAATAGACTTTCACAATTTGAAGACAGCAGGAATATTTGTGCAAGAAATAGTATTTTGACAGAGGCTTCCTTTTGCCATTAATATCTTCAACTAACAAGAGAAGTACTGTACCTTCTTTCTCCACTGCACCTTGCCTTAACTTGGATTAGAGTTCTATAGAAACTCCACAAGTGTTTTTGTTCCCTGTATCTATTAAAGTTTTGCCTTCAACAGACTTCATGAAAGATTGATGGTGATTCATGAATAAGCTTTTGTGCAGTGAGAAATTGTTCATTAAAAAATGCACTAATTCACTAAGAATTGCAATAATTTCTCATACTGTAAGGAACTTTTCAGTTGCTACAAAGTGGTCCTGGAGCATTCTTGTGTGAATTATTCCAGTCATTGAACATAGGAGGGTAGTGTAGACAAGAAAACACATCACCAACTTTGACTGGATTGAACTGGTACTTGTTCTCACCCATCGGGCAAAACACTTTTTCTTGAGTAATAAGTAACCAAACTATATTGCTCTTAAGTGGACTAGCTGGTTCAACACATATAAATAGACCAGATGTCTTCTTAATCAAATTCATGGAAGATTCAATAAGATACAGAAAAGCGACATAAATGGTTTATAACTTTTCATGGCTCCTACAGCAAGTTCTCTACTGTTTATCTGTATTTTAAGATCACTTTGCTGCACTGATTTAACATTCTTCTGCCAAAGTATTAAGATAGACACTTATTTAATACCCTGTTCCTGGATTTTTAACCAACACTGAAAGTAATTCAGGGAGATAAGACTATAGCTACTGACATTTCAAACTATAGTGCTGAGCAGAAAATGTCATTTATTTTTAATCAAGGGTGGCTTGTCTCCCCAACATTTGGATTTTTTATGTTGCAAACTAAATTTTAGCTACAATACTCGGTGGTTTAGCACCTTTATTTCTAAATTATCATGCCAGATTTGAAAATCTATCCACATTTATATGGTTTTGGTGAGGTCTAAGGGGGATGTGTAAACTTCACAAAAGTACATAAAAAGTTCAGTTAAGACTGTGAAACCTAGACACACCTAGAAACAGGACACAGCCACACCAGTGGAAGACAAGAACACCAGAAACTGTCATGCAGAAGTTGATGGTAGAATATGTCAGGCAAAAGGAAGATCTACATAAAGATTTCATCCAGCCTGGAGAGAGGTACTGCTTGATTTACTCCACTGAGGGAGAGAGGACTTCCAGAGATTGACAAGAGAGAAAGAAAAGCACATGGAAGGGTTTTATTGAGAGCTGTCAAAAATAAGCTTTCCTGACTGCAGTCCTTTGATGAGTCTCACTACCCCAGAGTTCTTCCTTGTGATATTTCAACTATGTGCCATTTCAGAGTAGTCCCTTTGGCGTTACTTACCTCATGCAGGGGAGTATCTAACATTCAGTCATATCTCCCTCAAGTCTACCCTTTCCCAGGCCTTCTGCCTTTAATCCTTAATAGAGTCCTACACCACTGAAGAGCACATTGCTTCACAAGTGGGCTTTCCCTCTGTTCCAGTCACTTCAAAAAAAAAGGTTAATGTTAGTTCTATCCCACTCAGAGATACTCTTCTACAGTTCTTCTTTCCCCTGAAGGATCCAATCCTGGAGCTAATCACAGTTCCTACCTTTTGTTCTCATTTTCCCCAGTGACAGATCTTTTTCCAGCCTCTCATGATCCCTGTGAGGCCATCTTTCTCCCTACCTTCTCTTAGGATGATGAACAAAACACCACCACCCTAAGAATCTTCATAATCTCCTTTAGATTCTTATTTTTAATTTCCTTTCCTCATCAGGAACTTGCCCTTTCCTGATGTCACCAACATGGGTGCATTTAAGCTACTTTTTAAGACTTGTTTCAGGATTACCCTCTCCAGTAAGCCCGAGTTACCCTTGCCACAGAACAACAGATGGTAATGGTGGGCTGCTACCCCATAAAAACAAACAGATGTCATTAATGTAATTAGCTTCTGGAAGGACTGTCTGTCTGGCAACATGAAAGGAAAGAAAGGGTGCAAGAGCATTAAAAGCTTATTAAGCTATTGGCATTTTGTGATAGTGTGCATGGGATGGAAAATGTGCCTACAATGGTTGCAACCAGCAAACCAGGACTAAGGAAAAGCCAAGCTTTCAATGCCTTTGTCTGTGTATCAGCCTTGAAAGGAAAACAAAATAATCAGGTTCTAAAATAGATCAGAACTGGAGAACTTTGCTGTTGGTACTGGAAAAAAAAAGGGAACAAGTCATTCCTGTTTGCTCCCAGGACATTGCAACTGCATACTATCCTTACTCAGGCCAGACTGTAATTATGGAGCTAACTCTTACACTATTTTAATTGTATGCCCCCAGCAGACTGAGGATTTTGTTGATACAGATGAGATAAGTGTTCCTTCACAATTACACTTAGTCTTGTCACTGAAACAGAGATGGAGTTGAGTTCAGTGGCCAAATTACATCAATAGGTTTACTTTGTAATGTTCTGCATATATTCATATTTAATTCAAATTGAATCCAAAATGCATTCTAAATACTTAATAACATTGGTTTGACCCCCAATTAGGCGATGCGTGTCCACAAGTAACCGTGAGATACAGCATGTTTTCGGTGTTTCATTATCTTCTCTTTTTTTTCAGTCAGTCTCTCCACTTACCTGCTCAACAGACAGATGAGTCTCTTATCAGAAGTAACAGATGGCAGAGCCAGTCTGTTTGAATTTTCCGACATGCACTCATAGAACATTTCTGCAAATTTTGTTAAAGTGCATTATATTACAGCACAATTGGGCATATAAGCAGGAGGATAGCACAACTTCTGTTCAGGAGTGTATTTTTAAACCTTGTCACAGAGTTCTGTAAGGCAAAGGCTGTATTTTGTAGCTCAAAGAAAGCAGACTGAATCTTAACTGACACTCTCTTCGGTCACCCTTGTTTCCATGTTAAAGAGGGGGTTCAGAGGATGAACTGAGGAATTGTCTTTGCAGTTTGTGAACTGGCAGAAAACCTGCCCGTTGATTTACTGAGAACTTAATGTCAGTTAAATGAATCAGATCACTGTGTAACACTGCAGAATTTCAAACTACTCATGACCAAAGAATGGACCATATGGTTAATCTCTATAGCTAATCAAAATGTGCAACAGCTCCTTGGTACGCTCTCTCTCTCTGTCTCTCTCTAGTCTATCTCTATAGTTATATCAGACATGTCCTGTTTTCCAGGTTTTGGACAAAGGCAAGGTATTATCCTCTAGGTGCTTCATCTCATAGAACAAGAAAGTGAGAAAAGAAATGGAGAAGAGGAAGGAACAGGCAGAGCCCTTGCATGTAGTTGGCCACAGTTAGTATCAGAAATATGGCACAACTAGTTAAACTGTACACTCAAGGTTCCCAAGAAAGCACATGAGGAGGAGCACACAATTTTATTCCATATCCCTTTTACCTTCTGAATTTGACAGACATGAAATCTGAGCATGCCTTACAGATAATACACATAGGTTCCCAAGGAACTGTTCTGGTAGTAAAGACTATCAAACATCTTACAATGTTCCCTCTTCCTTTTTGACTTTCAGCAATGGCTCTCCATATTGCAAGGGAGGCAAAATGAGTTTGAAATTAGTTACCCCAGATACTATTCATAGCTTAAAGGCAGACTATAAGTCTTCTTTGTATTATAAGGACATATCATATGAACACACACAGAAAAAAAAAAAAAAGAAAATAAGAAAAACCTCTACATGGAAGCTGTGGATTTATGCTTTGTAAAATCTGGATATCTTTCAGAATAAAATTGAAGTTGTTGACATAAATGTTCTGCTTTATTTCTTTTTATATTATGTCCATGTTCTATCACACTAGCTAGATGGGGATGAGTGAACCTTATTTTAATATCTATTTATAAATGCTTTTGCGTCATGCTCTGAGATCAGGTGCATTTTAAATCGAGAGTAATTCAACTGAGGCTGCCACCCTGGGCTTGAATCTATATTTCAGACCCAGCTTCCCAAAACTTGGTGGCATTTGGTATAGAAGTGACACCCAGTGTGCTAGTGCCCCAGTGGTGTTTTATAAGGTGGACAGACTCAAAACAGAAGCAAAACAATATTTAGAATTTTGGAACTTTCACTATAATGTGCAAAATTCTTTTACGAATTCAAACTTTTAAACAAATGCACCTATTAAGATTTGAAAGGCAGTGTGTAAATGTTACTGTGAGACAACTTAGAGAGAGTACATGACATGACATGGCCAGAAATTCTACTGAAACAAATAAACAAAGACAGTAGAGGACCAAGGACAGATAGGGGAGTAAAAATGAGTGATTTTTTTTTTTTTTCTGATTTGGTAAATCAACAAAAAGATTATGATTTGCAGTTGCTCCCCATGTTCTGTATCCATGAAGATACTGTCTAGATTCTGCCATGTCAAATAAGGAACCAGTGAAGAATGTACTGGTGTGTTCCTCTCTCCTCTGGAGGAAATCTGAATGCACATTTCCAAACATTGATGGCCACTCTTGTTGGGACAACTTTCACTTCTTCTGTGAACTGAAAAATCAGTTGCTTGTACAACCCTCAGAAAAGCAGCTGTGGTGTGAACCTGGAAGTTAGGTAACATGGGGAGGAGGGAGGGATGAGTTTGAAGAAGAAGATATTGTACAATGAAACTGACTCAGTATTTAAATTCTTATATTCAGGCCAACAGGACATAACCTACATTTTTGAGAAGTAAAGAAAATTGTAGAATATAAATGCTTATTTCTTTCCTTAGCTTCTATTCCTAACAGTAGCAATTGACATATCTTAAAAATTGGTGTATACTTGGTTTGAAAAAAAATCTCAGTAGTTTTTCCTAACATAAAAGTGATTAACAACCAGTAATATATATTTCTAGAACACCCTGGCATAAGACCTGATCATTTAATTGCACATATTTGATTTACGATGGTGTGCTGGTTAATGAGTTTAATAAAGGGCCAGGTTTTCCTTTCTGAAACAAATATGTACAATGTGTCTCACATCAGAGACATGGAACTATGCAGTACACATTAGGAGAAAGAATTTAGCAGTGGACATGAATAAATGAAATCATCTCAGATTGCTGTATTTAGATCACATATTCAGGGAGACAGCACACTTGTACAAGTCAGGTACCTGCATATGTCCAATTATATACTACCTAGGCTAACAAATTAGACACATTCAAGCACATTAGTTACTACATATCCTTTTTTAAAGAAATCTGTCTGCAGGGTTTTATAAACTGAATTTAAAAAAAAAAGATTGATTTCTATCCTAACCAAGAGAACAAAATTTTGTATCAATTCTTTTTTTCCATGTCAATGTGTGCAGCTCTACTATATTTCTTAAGTGCACATAGCTTGACATAAAGCATACTTATATTGTTGAAAAAATATTTTTTTTCACACATTCTGAATATTTTCCAGATTTCTGAAAGGTTTTTGTTTTTTTTTTGTTTTGTTTTTTTTTTAGACTAGAAATGGTTGTGAAAATTTCACAATGTGGATAAAGATTTACAATTTTTTTGTAATTCTATGTGTCTCATTTCATGATATGTGTCGTGGTTTAACGCCAGCAAGCAACTAACACCACGCAGTCGCTCACCCCTTCCCCCACCCCAAGTGGGATGGGGGAGAAAATCGGGAAAAAAAAGTAAAAACTCGTGGGTTGAGAT
>JANZLQ010000029.1:5842454-5854507 GCA_026212715.1 Elanus axillaris | reverse complement strand
CATACTGAACTCAAAACACAGCACTGTACCAGCTACTAGGAAGACACTTAACTCTGTCCCAGCTGAAACCAGGACAATATGATAGATGGACACATCATTAGAAAGTTCACTTCAGAGAAAGTATTTATACTTTTATAGTATTTGTACAGTTATATAAGCATATTTATATATTAATTTTGTATTTATGCTATAAGTCTAGCATAAAGCAACATCTTAAACATGTCTGTTCCATACTTATTCCATATTCCATAGTCACTGGGCTACGGATGACAGTCTAGTCACTAGTCCATTTAATTGTCTTCACTCTTGAATACATTAGAAATCTTACTATTTTTACAGATCATTATCAAAGAGGATTGAGAAGGAATTACACAGGAATTTAGAAAAATCACCCAATTTAAAAGATCCTAGTATAATTTAACTAAGCCAAAAACCATGAGCCATCATTGATGAATATGTTACTATGACATAGCATTCTCCTATTTTAATAACAAATTTTATTCTAAACTTGTCTGTTAAATATTATTGAAAAGAATTTTCATTCACATAGAAAAATGCCCTACCAACTATCTCAACAATAGTTAACTGAAAAATATCCAATTGTCTACATTATTTACTACTGATGACAGATTTTTGTCCATGGAAAAAAAAAAAGGAGTATTATTCTGAGTCTTTGAAACATTATTTTTGTATTCTTATGACTTAACCATATTTCCTGTCTTTTCAATGGGGGATGCATTGCTCTAAGAAAACAGTATAGTTAGTCAATATGACATAGGTAAGTTGTCAGATATAAAAATAGAAATGAAATAGTTTCAAAGTTTTTTAATAAAGAAATCTGGGTTCATATATGATAACTTCCATCAATGTCCTGAAACACTGGTGTAGAAGGGAAAGATGCCAGTGAAATGGTCTAAAAAAGGAAAAAAAAACACAAGAGAAAAGTTTCTTGTGCAAGATACTGTTCAACAAAAATATGCACTAATACATTGTTGATGAAAATTAACATGTAATAGTCAATGCCAGTTTTAAAAACCAATTGTTAATACATAAACTACGCATTGCATTATTATTGCTCTGAGATTTTTTATATTGTGCTAGTACCTACAGGGCCCAGCTAATCGTCAACTTGAAACATGGAAAAAACACAAATGGCCTGGTCACAAGACACACACACACACACACACAGAGGTATTTTTGAGACATTTGTGTTCATATTATTAGGTTTCTTTTACAATGGAGAGAGCTAGTAAGAAAAAATCAGCACTCATATTCGTATGTAGTGTTTTAAGATAAACATTATAAAAATACACCAAAGTCAAGGGATAGACAGTGTTGGTAGAATGGATACCATAATTGTAGCATTAAAACAAGTCTAACTTGTAGTAAATTAACACTCTGTCACTATGGAGTCTTTGAAGGTTTTAGCTACAAATCTGTAACAAGCTTATAGTGACTCTTTGAAAACTGTAAATTTGTACCTTGACTAACCCTTTTCGGTAGACCAGAAAATAGCATATTACACTGGAAGACAGTAAAATTTCAGCTTCTTTTGATCCAGAACATGGTTCCACTCAATCTCTTCTGTAGAAAATTTTTTAGAAATAATTTAGGCTATGAAGACTCCTGACTTCCTTTAGTTTCAGTCTCGGAGAAGGATCAGGTATTTTGTATGAAGTTTGTTGAAATTTAAATCTGAGATGAACATGGATGGGAAGAAATTTCCACTTAAGAGGTAAAAATCAAGAAAAAAATAAACCCATTAAAATTAGGGACCTGATAATACATTGGCAGGGTATGGTTGCTCATTCTAGGCTTCAAAAGTTGTTCAAATGTTGCAATAAAATGAGACTTTCTAACTTCAAAGTCTCTATCGAGTGTCTACTTAGCATGGGCAAAAGGTGAAGCTTTAAAGGCTGTAATTGTCTGATTTGACTGATATTCTCTTAACAATGAAACGTCTTTTTTTAAAAAAATGAAGCTCCAAACTGAACAACAAGGCAAAAAACAGATGGTCTTAGCCCCTAGTGTGGTTGTCCATATTCAAGAAGTGGTCTTGGCAGTGCCATTTTCACAGTCTTATTACATACTAACAAGGTTTTGTTTTCATCAGCTCTTTTTGGCCTTTCCAATATGTATCTAAATCCTACTAAAATTGCTTTCTTTTCTTATCAACACAGGAAAAATAGTGAGGGAAGTGTTATCTGTTTGTATGTGTTTTTAAGCTATGTGTTTCAGTGCTGATAAGCAAAGATGTGGTGACTATGATAAAAGAAGAAATACAAGAAAAGATGTTTCTTGCTCAAACTTTTCTGAAAAAAATCATAGCTTTCAGGGTAAGATCTTTAAAGATAATGTTTCATAGTAACTGAAGAACTTGAAATTATATCTTTCCTAGAAAGATGTGCAGTCAATTACATCAGGTTAAATAAAGTCACTCTGTCTACAGATGATATTTGTAGCTGAAGTGAGACATAATTTATACAAGTTAGGTTTAACTAATTTGTTAGCAGTTAGAGATATGCCAACACAGCAGGTGATACCCATTTATTTTTGCAAACAAAAGACATGATTGGCTCTGTTGTAAGTGTTATGATCATGCTAAGAGATAGCAAACCCCACAATTTCTAAGGTTGCTCAGGCTATGAAAATGAGTAATTTGAGAACTTTCTGTAGCAGCACCTAAACGTTACGTGCACCAAAGTCTGCTGTGAGAAATTATCCCCTTAAAGCATATGTTATTAAAATTTATATCTAGGGTTTCTATGATTATGTATTTAAATAATTGGAAAGCCACTTCTATATTTACTGACTTACCAGGTTCTACCAAAGCTACCTAAATAAACATCTTGCTGAAATAAGCTGTAGGAATTTTGTATCCAGTCATTATTGATCAGAGAACCGAATTTATGGACTCTCCTTGAAGCAATAGGTGTAACGTGAAAAGTTGCAGTGACTACTTGATTATCTCAGAAAGATCTCAAATCTTGTTGGACATGAAAGATCGGACTTCTTTAAATGAAAGTTAACAGAATATTCAGCACAGTTTATAAAACATGACAATTCTATTATGCGAGCTTGATCAAAAGTTATCAGTGAGAAAATCCTGGTAGGAGAACAGTGATAAGTAAAAATATAGCCTGGTGATTCTGGAGGCCATCAAAATACATACAGCTAAAGCTGTTGAAATGTCAGGGAAAACAGCATGCTTTATTCCACCATCAGACATAGAGATTAAATATTCTAGTCCTTAGTCAAAATTTCAATTTCAAGTCAGACTTCTGCTGGAACAAAGGGAGTGAAATGTGTCTGAAACAGACAAGCTCCTGGTATGTGTTGCTATGTGTCTGAAGACTGGGTTATTTAGTGTACTCTTTTTCAGCTGCACACTGTGAGAAAAATAAAGGTCTGCAGAAGTCTTTCAATACACTTTGTATCAACAGGACACAATAAAATTGAATTGTGCAAATTAAAAATTTGTGTCAATCCATATTTTAATAGATTTAGGCAAATCTCACTGCGAGTCTGAGTATGAGATCAAATTCTCTTGTTAGGTTGCAAAATTAGGAAAAAGCATAGCAAATGACAGTGAAAACATCACTATAGGTGTTGCATAGATTTACTACTCTTACGAAGGTTTGTGTTTTATGTCGTAAGATGGGGAAGTTTGCTTTGATCAACTTTACAGTTGTCTTCAGCTCTTAGGGAAGGATGTAATGGGCTATAGCAGAAATGCTGACACATGAAAGGTGGTCATCCTTTCATTTTCAGATGGTTCTACTGCATTAGAGTTAATGAACTGTGCTGTTAGCAATTGCAGTTCCTAATACTTATATGCATTAACTTTGCTGAACAGTTCATTTTAGCCAGTTCAGGGTCTGGGTTACTCTAGGATTGTACCTTCAAAACAATGTCTGCAATTCATCATTAACTAAGGTTGGCTATTGCCCACTTTCTTCATTTTAATACTAAACACTTGTCACAGCACAATATTACCAGTTTGAGGTCTTTTGTTAGTTTTTGAATGACTGAACTCATAAATTCAAGAATTCAAAAGACAAAGAAAACTATTGCTGATAGTTAATTATCAGTATTTAGTTTCACCAATTAGCTAGATCACCTGATAACATTTTTGCTAAAATCCATTTCTGATTACCAAACGTGGAATGGCAATTGGAATACCTGGGAGTTCTGCAAAACTCTGAAAGTCAAGGTTTATTTTTAGCTGAAAACTTTGGCTTCTCTGAAGTCAGTTTTTGCCTCCAACATCTGAATGCTTTTTCTCTGTAGGTGAGAGTGGTGACACACAGATGGAACTCATTACCTGCAGTGCACATGCTGCTCAAGAAAAAGTTTAATGAGGGTGAGGAAAGTGTCTCAGACTTTTACCCATTGTCTTCCATCAACAGTCATCACGACAGCTTCGGGAGGTGTGACAGCTAATACTGCTTCTGCAAGTGGATTTACATACAGGAATTGCACTACATATTTCCCCGAAAAGGCTAAGCTATCAAAGCAAGTTTACCTATTGCATATATTAGATAGCCAAACATTCCGACAGGATTAGAAATTTCTTTAAAATATGACAAACAAGCTTCTTGAGAATAATCTGTTAATAAGAAATTAAAGTATATTTAGATATGGTCATCTGAATCTAGATAAGTATCCACAAAAAATTCTAAAACCCTGTATTAAAAGGAAACAGAACAATATTTTTTAAAGTGAATGAGTTGAAAACAATTCTATTTTACCCAGCACTAACTTTGAAAAAAATGCTCAGATATACCTTAGAAAAAACAATTCTCATTAGACAGAGGGAATACTTGTAGTAGTTGAAGAAAATAACAGGCAGCCACACAATTATGCTGAGCTGCTCCAGGTTACCCATAGGTATTCCTCAGCATTCTTCATACTTTGAACTTGAGGCAGTATTGCTTGTTCTCTCGTAACTGACAGCAATGACCTGGCAAGGCACCTTCTCACATTGCTGCTGAGCCATTCTTCTTCCTACCTGTAAAACTGTTTCAGCAAACAGAGTTTAGTTTCTTTAGATGCTGAACAGAGTTGGGTGTCCTTAGGTGGGCTGGCCTTAGGTTGCATCGCTTTGATCTAGCAGCTTTTTTTTTCTTTTTTTTTCCTTTTTTTTTTACCTGCAAAGAAAGGTGCACTATTTTTCTATTATCTTCAGTTTGATCCTGTTGAAACATTGGCCTTGGCTGAATCATATGCGTGGACCTTTTTTTCTGGTTACAGCTTAAAGAAACAGGGTGTTTGCCATAAATCAGAAATCAAAGAATTGAAGAGCGAGGAGCTGTGCCTGCCAGAAAGGTAGGTACCTGGCCAGTAAGAAATACTACTGCCCTGTTTCCTTTCCAGCAGAAGCTGGAAGCCAGAAGTCCTGGTCTTTCTCAGAGACAAGATATTACTGATCAGCATTAGCCAGAAGCACCCTTTCATGTAAGCAGTGGCTCCTCCATCAGCCTGTTGCAGCGTATGCAGGCAGTCTGAGTATCCATGGCTCTGCACTTACAGCTGCCTGTAGCCCCAGAGCACAAGGTCTTAGACACAGAGCGCAGGTCCAGATTTCCATGTAGGGTCTAGCTTCTACATTCCATCTCTAATTAAATAAGGGTAATAGATCTATGATTGCAAGGATTGAAAAGGCAGCTCATGGGGCTTGATGGTATGCTGTCTGTGTAGACACCTCTGTAATTTACTCTTAGTGTTGAGACAGTAACTGAAAGTGAGAAAAGGGAAGGGAAATAAACACCTAATTAAGGAACTGAAATGAACATAAGGAAACTAATGACAAAGTGTTTGGTAGAAACTTTCAGTCTGTACAGGTGAACTACTTCTTGTGTAGTTTTAAATGATTTATGAAACAATAATCTCTGCAAACTTAGAACATATCCCATCAAAATCTCCTCAGAACTGGCTTGCATTAGATTATGTAGTAGCTATCTGTGTGCAAGTCCAACCCCAGGGCTTGGTAAGACATGAACTTCCCAAAAATAAAAGTGAACTGGAATAGAGTCCATAAAAAAACCCACAACCTATTATTAAACTTTTTTTTTTTTTTTAAAGCACAGGGTTTTTTTTTTTATCTCATTCTCTTTCTATTCAGGCTGCATGGAGCTACATTTCTTTTTACACTTGAGGTCCTTGACATAGCACAAGGTTTGACCTCAGCTGCCTTTGTTCAAACCTTCCCTTGAATAACTCTATTTCCCATCATGCTGGCAAATAGGAATCTGGACCATGTCAACATGCTGTCAAGGTAAAGAAGTTTTATCTCTTCACTCTTTTCTTTTATCCTGTAAGAGTTTGATGTATGCTTGATATACATCTAGAAAAATATGACTGTCTGATACATGCTCAGAAAAGCAGGGTTTTTACTGCCTTACTCGAGCATGTCAAAAGTGTTTCTTGGAACATCAATTTACTCTATGTCAAGAAGTATAAATAAAACCTAATATCTTCTCATTTGGTTAACTGGCGTAGATTTGATAATGTGGGTGGGAAATAGTCGTGAACAGCTAGCAGGTCAATGTAAGAATGGAGCAGCCCATCACTGGCTGCAGATTTTTGGCTACAGATTTTCAAAGCTAATAGAAGTGGGCATATGGCTTTTATACCAGTGACAGAACTGCTCCGTTAAATACCTGTTATAGGAGTAAGTGGATGGGAAGGGGTGATGAATGCCTTGTGACTAGGATTATGGGATCTCTTCAGTTTCTCTAGGCAACGACAATTACATCTTTTGGGATAGGGTTTTAAAATAGTATTTCCTAAATCTGTGTAATCATTTTATGTGTTCTGTGGTCAAATTGCTGTGGTCAAATTGGTATGTCACTGAATGCTTTAAGGAACAGAAAAAAAACAGCCTGTCTGATAAGTCTCTTGTCACATTTTGCACACGTGTTGGAGAGAAGGAAGAAAACAAAAGAAATTGCTACTGTTAACGGCTGTGTTCGTCAGAACAGGGTATACTTAGGATGCCTGAATGGACCTTCCACCAAGAAGAGAAAAAATGGGACTAGAAGCAAAAAGTGTAAAAGCAGGGTGGTATTAGAGAATCAACAAACCACAAAGGGGCAGAGAGAGTAAGTTATGGTCTTTCTGATTGCAGGACAGTCAGGAAAGGGTTTAGCAGTTTTGCTGTTTAGGACAAAGAGCCTGATTTTTAGAATTTCTCAGCATCCACAGCCCTTCATTAGAAATGTAATTATCGACTTGGGCTTGGAAAAAATGTTATTGCCTGTCTGTTCCTATTCAATAGCTTTGTAGAACTTAGCCTATAAAGTATAGCAGTAGTGCTTTGTTCTTGTTTTAAAAATGTTTAGGAAAAGGAAAATTATTAGTGTGAGGCAGCCTGCAGTTCAGCTGCAAGATTCCCAGTACCTCATGACTTTTTCAAGACAGTCTGATGGGACATCATCATCCATGCTATTCAGCTCTGAGCCTTAGAGGAGAAATAAAGATGCTTTTTTCCCCAGTAAAATGAAAAATAAGGTGAACTGTGATCACTTTACACCCTTATTTCCTTGCAGTTGAGTCCCACAGGACCTACTGAACCCAGAGAAACCTTCAACCTTATGCACTGTAGTTCTTTCATTTCAATGTTAAGTTGTTATTTCATTGCCATCTCCTAATCCTTCAGGATAAATAAATAAAAGAATACATATTGTCCTCTTACACTGCCCATAAGCTTAGTTGCACACATTCAGCAAACATTTAATGAGAGCTTCTGTTTAAGTGAGTTGGACAGGAGTTTTCCCAGCTTTTCTATATTCAGACTGCTTTCATGGTCTTTTGCTTTGCATATGTACCCTATTTCTAAATTCATTTTTGTTTTGATTGATACAACTTTAGAGAGTGCCTTGGAGAGAAACACTGAATTATTAAGCCTTGAATATAGCTGGCTTTCATCCACTACAGTACCTTTGTCATAGCCTCATACTTCAAAGCTAATCTTTGATAATGAGCTTTTTCTTTCTTTCTGTCCCTACTTAATGCAATTTCTGCTGTTAAAATTATAGCCCACGTCTTTAAGAAATTATTTTCCAAATCCCCACATTTTTTCATGTTTGATGTCAACAGCTACTGAGAACTTTTTCATCTTTCTCTCTCTTTTTTTTTTTTAAACTTTTACTGATGTGCTACACATTTCCTCCTCCCTCCCCTTTTTTTTTTCCTAGGCTCCAGCTGTACTATTTCCTATTTTTAATTTGCCTCTTTCAATTAAGTAATCCTGTTCCAATCTGATTTTGAAAATGACATCCTGCCTTTGAATCTCATTTTTACATTTTGGGAACTGGTTTTAAAAGCTTCTTCCTAAGTCACTGCCATGGAAGAATTAGGCTGATATTTTTCTTTTACTAACATGAAGATCAAACTTCAAGCTTCTCCTGGAACTCGGTGTGACCTTTTCTGCTTTTTGATGTTTTTTCATATTCCTTAGGTTAGGAGGCTTTGTATCTCTGTTTCCATAGGGAGCACAGACCTGTGAGAATTAGCAGGGGACTGAAGCGGTTTATTCCTCTCTTATGATTGTTCTTTTGGAAACAGTGATCATATTTTTCATGACAGCTATTTTCTGTCAGATCCTAGATGTCTTAGCCTATTTCCTGCTTTTTGGAAATGTCCTCTTTTTCACTCACCCCCTTACCTGTTAATTTTCTTTGTATGAGGCAGAACCATTCTTCTAATTTTTCACACTGGTTCTGTATTTGTTGCATGTTTAGGATAAAGTAGTTCACAATTTGGGTTTTGCAATTGTGCTCCATTTATTGCAGCAGTCATATAGAGTGTGATCCTCTCTTCTCATTTAAAAATTCAGACCTAAATCCACCACAGTTCTCTGAATGCCCTAAAACCTCTGTTGGACTCATACTCAGAGGCTCTTTCTCTCTTACAGCACAGTTAGTCTCAGCCAAACTCCACATTTTTTAACAATGGCTTTTGCATGTGAAACGTCTGAAATGTCTGCAAATTTCAGGAAAAGTTATAAATCTGGGTCATGCTCTGACATTCACTGGGTGAATAAAACCTGCTGAGCTCAGCAGGAATGGAAAGGTGTGCAAAGATGAAAGTCTTTTCCTTTTTCTGCCTATATTCCTAGTGAGTGTTGATTTTTTTTTTTACAAATTATATTTAAAATGTCTATTTCGAATCATTTTTCTGTAAGTTTCTTGGACTGAAGTGGGAACAGGTCCATCAGAAAAGCCTCAGCTGGCAGTACAACTTCCCTTTTCTAGGGGCAGACACATCTCTCCTTGGTGTGTTAGGGTTGTTTGGTTTGTTATTTTTTTAATGGGAAAAAAGGGGGAGAAAAAACGAACTGTTTTTTTGTCCAGAATGAAAATCTCTGTGCTTTGTGTGGTTACGTGACTTCCTCTAACATTGAATGTTGATTCTGGGTCACATGGATGCTGCCTAGCCAGTTGACTTACCTTGGGGGGACTGTTTTAGAGTAAAACATGCTGTTTAAGTATGGAGAATCTACTTTTTCTGTTGAAAAGAAAAGAGCAGCTGGTCCAAGCTAGTCTGATTTGATCTGCAGAGCAATGTGATCTGATCAGCAATGCTGGCAATAAGGGCTGGAACCCAGTTTTCAACAAGTAGCAATTGCTGAAGCAAAATTTTGGTACAGGGCCACGGGTGTACAGTGATAATCACTGTGGTGCAGTGCATGAAGTTGTGGAGGAGACTGCCTTAGGAAAAAATGCTTATGTAACCCTCAGTAAATGTCCATGAAACACATAGAAATCTCATTTCTTTAAGTAAGAGGACTGACAAGAATAAGAACAAGGTTGATGTAGGTCTGTGGTCTAAGGCGCCAGTTTTCCTCTGCCATGAAAGTAGTGCCACAATTTTTGTTGTTAAATGCCTCAGTGAGCACCTTCTAGCTGAAATCCTAAAGAAAATATTAATAGATTAAGACTCACTATGACTCTGAGATAAAGAAATACAATTATTACCATTTTACAGCTGAGAACAGTATGGTACAGATGTGATGTACCCAAGAATGCAAACACAGCATATGGCAAAGCAGGGCTGAAATGTGAATCTCTTGAGACCCAGTATTTTAAGCAGACTTAAAATGTAAACATACTCTGCTGATTACCCTTGGTAGCATAGTTACAGCATTTCTTGCATTTCCTAATTTTCAAATGGTAACTCTCTGAAAAACTCCTCTGGAATGTCTGGTTTAATGAAATAATAATTTTATTAAATAATTAAATTATTATGTAGGTACGCTCTTTCCTTTCCCTTGTCACTGTATATTTTAATCCCTGCAATATTATGGGGAACTACAGAGGAAAAAAATCTAAGTCCTTCCTGACTAAATTTGAAACATGATTGTACTGCAAGGAAAAAACTCCAGAAAACAACTGTTAGTTCAGAAAATTCAGAATAAATTACTTCATTGAGCTAATTAAGTGTCAGCAGTGTTGGGTTTTTTAGGTATAAAAAACCATAATCTATTAAATCTCCATGTTCTACACTGTTAAAAAAGTTCAGCTGCAAATTAATCTTTTCCTGTCTGGGTCACTAGTTTAAATCTGGCTGAAATCAACAAACACTAAACTCATTATTATAATTGTTAGAGCCTCTAGAAAATGAAAGTATATCATCAGTCTGCTTTCCAGTTTACACATTTCTAAATTGTGAGATCTACTACTTAGATAAATGTTTGCTGGGATTATAAAAAAAAAAAAAGGGAATGGACTTAGAGTCTGAATCTACTCTTCCATCCAAATTATTTTCCAACTCTTAGGGGTGTAATTATAGGGTAGTTTATACTGCTGGTCCTCACACCATATTTTTTTCTTTGGTACAGAGGTTATACTAGTTTCAAATACTGTCACTTTGACATGTTCACTATATGCCCACAATCTGACTACTTTTTTGCTTTCAGCAGCTGCACAGATACTACCAATTGTCAGCTGTGCTTTATTCCTTCAAGAGTTCATCAGACTTGTGAAAAACAAATCATGCCTGACCTTCTGTGTTTATCCAGATGTATTTACATAAAGTTGAAATTCTGTATATAGTTATGACTGTGTGTCTGTATTTACCAAGATGACAGCTTTGTGTTAGTTACATAGATCTTAACTTTCCCTAGCTTTTGTTTGTTTGTATTCTTCCCATCCTCCATGCTGGGCTAAAATGCAAAATAACAGTAGTAAAATATCACAATGGACACAAATAATTCTCTATAGACTGAAGTAATTTTCTATTCAAATACAGTTCTTCCAGACAAAGCCAAGCTGATTACGTAGTAAGTTCTAGACAGAAGTCTGTGTTTTTCTCTGATTTAGGTCTGCTATATATATATGTGTCATGAAAATGTAGATACAGTTTCACACATCACGTATAACCCAGTGCCATGATACCTAAATGTTCTCTCTTTACTCTTAAAAATACCAGCTTTGATCTCAGGCTCAGTCTCATAATTTTTTCTCACTATTGCTTTTTATCACTAAAACCTTTGGAAACAATGTGGTTTACATCATTAACTCATAATTACTTCATCCTTTCCAATATAGAAAGCCATTCCTCTAGCTCAGGTTTTCTCTCACTGTTAGTCTGTCCTTTTTTCAGCAACATTTCAGGCATTCTCTATATTCTGATTTCATCCTACCATTTCTCACTTTGGTAGCTACATTTTTACATACTACATGCCAAATTATTTTTTTTGTAAGTCTTATCTTCCTCTGGATTTGTTTTGGGTTCATGTGGTGGGGTTTTGGTAGTTTTGTTTTCAGGGAACCGCAGGGCTGGCTCCTGTGAGAAGCTGCCAGAAGCTTCCCAGGCTCCAAGTGGGACCCGCCACTGGCCCAGGCCGAGCCCATCAGCGATGGTAGTAACACCTGTGGGAGAACAGATTTAAGAAGAGAAACCTGAGTAGGGGATTGGAGTGTGAGAGGAACCCCTCTGCAGGTACCAAGGTGAAGGGAGGAGGCCCTCCAGAGGAGGGGATGCCCTCCAGAGGAGGGGATGCCCCTGCAGCCCATGGGCAGATGGCAGGCTGTGTCCCGTTCCCCCCC